>MJUU01073555.1:27567-59250 GCA_002080025.1 Modiolus philippinarum | reverse complement strand
TAATTATTGAAAATTGTTTTATGTTTGAAATCTTGATTTGTATAATTGGAAAAATAAAAAATATTCTATTCTATTCTAAATATTCTATACCTTATCACATATTTTTAGCAGGTAAGTAAACCATGCAGACAAGTATACCTTGTCATATATTGGGGTGAATACTGTAAATTCTTTATTTTCCATCAAAAAGTAGAAAAATCCACTCAGTTAAACACTTATTTATGTAGATATGTCAGATGCTAATTAGTTTCACAAACTGACCTTGTCACATAATCTCATCTGAAATTCCCTACCTTATCACATATTTTCATCACAATTTACTACCCTTATCATATAATCTGAAGCAAGAAAAAGGTACCTATTCAAGCGGCCCATCCCTACCTCATCATATTGTGAAAATTGAGAGAATCAGCGCAAGAGGTCATAAACTTTGGACATGTTATCAATAATTATTTATTGAAAAATTCAATTAACTCTCAGCAAATTAAATGATCTAGAAAGGGTCCGATAATTATCAAATGACAGCAATGGGCTAGTTATCAATAAGCATTGATATTTATGATGATTAGGATGACACACTTTCACAAAATTAGAAACTCGAAAATTCCATAAATGACAAGTTCTGAAAACTAAGTCACCTGTCACAGGTAAATATTGATACGGAAGCAGATTATTCATATCTGCGCATGCTCATATCAATGACACATTCAAAGATGACTGGACCTTAGTTTTACTTTTCAGGTAGAAAATGGGGACCCGTAAAGACAAAGGAGGGACGGAACAGTGTTTGGAGCAAATTCGAGGGGCACAGGTAAGAGAAAAGGCTTAGTAATAATTCCTACAAACTCCAGTCAATCTCTTTTCATCCCAGGTGTCAAAACTTTTTACTGATTACACCTCACACGAAATTTAAATACCGGTGTCTATAAATAGAAACGACAACATAGGTAACCCAATAAAAGGAGTTTCCCTTTTGAATTGTGTAAGATTATAAACACAAATTTGTGAATTCATCTATCGAAGTTTCTTACAGTTGTGAATAAACCCATTTTCTTGATTTTGAACATGTGACAGAAAGTTAAGGTGCCATGCCCATCGGCCATAAACATGCAAACCTCACAGGTTTTCAAATAACACTTTGAAAACGTTTCAACATCATAATTGCTCAAGTACACAGAAATGAAAAGCCAGAAAACATTCTTACAGATAATCTTTAATAATGGTACAAAAATGTTGATAGACACTGTTGGGCTGATCGAGGCTTT
Organism: Modiolus philippinarum; assembly: GCA_002080025.1. Lineage (NCBI taxonomy): Eukaryota > Metazoa > Mollusca > Bivalvia > Mytilida > Modiolidae > Modiolus > Modiolus philippinarum. Next base: position 57,985 of record MJUU01073555.1, on the reverse strand, counting down.
TTGGGGATGTCTGGATCAGATGTTTTTAAGCTCAGGATTTCAGGTTTTAATGAATTAGCACTGGATTTCAGGAAATAAATTCACTGGGAATCAGGATTTCATCAGTCTTTAATTCAGTTTCTTTGTAATTTAGGATTTCGGTAAGTAGAAAAAAGGCAGTGGCTGTGTGTCCAAGTCACATGAGTGCCTAATCCACAGCACATGAGTGCCTAATCCATGGGCTGTGTGTCCACACTTCGGGTTCTGGCATTAAACTGGAGAATTTTCCAGACCTTCCGTCAAGCTTTGACATTACAATCTACCTGGAAGTCGAATGTTTTCAAATGTAAACATAAGTTTTATGCGTCATCTGGATTTCTAAATTAACCTAATATTCCGAAAAGCTTCTATTACAGATATTACCTCTATTCTCTGCATAATTACTAACTATATTGAAATTTACAATATAACCAATGCTAGAAATTATTGGACGGCTGTCGCAGTAATACAAATTAGAAAGTCCACTTCATTATATTGGCACTTTATAAATCGGCCACAATCCAATTTATGATAATTTATTGGCGGATCCAGAGGGGGGGTTCCGGGGATTGGAACCCCCCTTTTTTTCTGGACAATCATGTATTTTTGAATGAAAATCCTGATTTTTTTAAAAGAATACCCCAAAAAAATTTTCGCGCCTTGCTCCGCTTGGCGAAATTTTCTGTCATTTCCAATCGGAAACCCTCTTTTCTTATTGCCTGGATCCACGCCAGTAATTTACACAAGAAGAAGATAAACAAGGCCAAGTAATGTGGGAAATATTTAATTCCAGAACTGTGAATTTTGTGTAACTTGTTTGATGTAAAAAGAAGATATGAAAACTATGAGACCGTACTTTGTGTGTCAGCTTCCATGGGCTACCTATAGCGATATCTATTGAAAAATTTAGTGTATAATTTTTAAAAAAAGGAAATATCTTGCGTTTGTCCTTTGTCTTAGTGAGTTCTCTGCAATTTGACACATTTTTCTCTTCAAACTATTTTACAAATCGCCATAACTTGGGGGGGGGGGGGCAGGACCTTTTTTGGGACACTGGGATTGGCCACTTTTTAGCTCGGGAATTTGGGATTTGCAAAATTTAAGTTTGGGATTCAGGGAAAAATTTGTGTCGGGACGCCAGGATACGAGTTATTTAAGCTTGGGATTGCAGGATTTTCAGTATCTGGATCCGGTATCGATAATAAGACCTTGTAAAATATTTCAATTTTAGCTGTTAACATGTAAAAAAGTCAAAATTTGTGTATTAATTATGAATTGGTCAAATTCCATTCTGTATTTCTAAGAATATTGATATTTTCTTATAACATTCTTAACTTTGTGTGTCAATTTAAGCAGGATTCGGGATTTTTCAATTTTTTAAAGTCCGGGATGACAGGATTATGTAAAAATAATTTCAGGATTTCAGACCCGCTCCTTCCCCTCCTCATAACTGATAAAATAAAAAAAATTCAGCTTTATGAAATGTTCAGCAAAGATACCTGCAGAACATCATTTGCACATGTCCGTTTTCATGTTAGTGTTTTCCATTTTTAATTTTTTTATTTGATCTGTGTGTAGTTGATATTATTTATTAAGATAAATAAAAAACTTTTAATAAGGTGTAACCACATTAAATTGTTTAAGAAAACGCTCTGTCTTTATCATAAAATTATAATTTTGGATACATTCATCAGAATGTCTGGAAAGGATCCCTTTTCTCCACAAAACCGAAGCGTGTACACGCAGCCTTTGGGCTATGCATCCATGGCGTGGACACGCAGCCACTGCCTAGAAAAAATGAAGTCAGGATTCTGGGATGGGACCCCCTCTGGCCCCCACTCAAGAAATTTGGACTAAAAAGGAACAAACTGCAATATCCCTCAGTTTACTCCTGAGATAGATACATGTACATTGTACTAAAAGGGGACCGACAATTTAACTTGAAAGAGGCATAGTTTTTTTTCCAAAAAAAAATTTTGATTTTGATTTTATGGAAAAAAATATTTTGGTAGCAAAAATGGTGAAAAAAAATTTCTTTCTGCCCCCAAAAATAATTCGAATTTCGAAAAAATATTTTTGTTGGTGCAAGTTAAAACAATAAAAAAGAATTTTTTGCTCTTGGCATGAACAAAATTTCTGTCCAGAAAAAAAACCATAACCCCCCCCCTTGTTACAGTACAGAAAGAGACATACCATAACTAATCACTGTGATAGTGGGGATGTCTAGGAAAGTGATCAGGATTAATTTTTACCTTTAAAAATTTTTAATTGGGGCAATAAAACTCATATTGTGGCAGGATATTTCCTGTTTTACAGGTAAAAATCTAATTAAGCACTTCAAAGGAATTACAGGTAAAACAGGTAATAAAATTTAATAATTCCCACTCTGTTTTATTGCTGTTTAGGTCTATCACAGTGATAGTATGTCTGTGATTTTATGTCTAAAGGATTAAAATTTATGTCTCCCCAAGTGATTTGTCATGGTATGTCTCTTTCTGTACTGTATATATGTAAGCTCCACTAAAAAGTGAAAAAATTACTTATGAATTCCAGGAATCTTTGACAAATTTTCTACATTACATGCTTTTAAGAACTTTTGAAATGGACGAAATCCTGAGGGGGGCCAGCCAGGACCTCAGTTTATTTTTTGTAACTCCCGACATTCCAGTTTAGAGAACTTAAAATTTCTGAAATTTTGATTCCTGTTGAATTTACATCAATCACATGTGTTTCCCTTAATCCCATGCTTGAATTATAGAAATCTTTAATTCATTTTTTAAAAACTTCCAATCCCAGCATCCTGAAAAAGATAAAGTTCCCTCCCTCAATCCTGTAATCCAATCCTGTTTATAAAGAAATCAATATAAGTTTTGTATTCAACTGTTGTATGAGTTATCAACTTCCATAATTCACAAAGAAACTGTAATTGTCCTCTATTACAGTTTGATATGACTGCTGATTCATTTGTGAAATTGAGTTGAAATCAATTTACTTAATGGATCAATATGGAAAGGTAGGGTTTCTTTTACAATGAACACAATCACTTAGCCAGAGTCCTCTATATTTCCTTTCTTGTTGAAAATTGATTTACATGCATCTTCAGATACTTTAAAGGCATGGTATAGCAGCATTTTTTTTTTTGCTGTAGATATTTTTTAAAAGGTACAGGCTTTTGTCAGTATATCTTGATAATCGGAAAGACAACTTAACAAAAAAGGGCAAAAATCGTTAAATAAGCAGAAAAACCGGGACATCAGGCCTGGTATGAGATATAACAACTGCAGAACAAAGCCTTTAAGTAGTGGTATTAACAAAAGCGAAGTCCAAAGACATTGCACAAAAGAGAACACAGAAAATAATGACTTTAGACAGCTACAAAGCACAGATATAAAAAAACACAACAATCAAAGCCAAGGCATTCACAATGTGAACACCCATGAAACTGAGAGTGATATCAGGTGCTCTGGAAGGGTAAGCATGTCCTGCTCTGTGCTCTGTTGACAGCACCAGTCACACTGTAAGTGAGCAAGGACGTATAACGTCTATCTAGCTGTATATGTCCACTTTCATTTGGGACAATAAAGGAGCCTTTTTCACACAAACACTTATATATAAATGGATAAATCATTGGTCGTAAGTAAGTCATTGACATACGAAACGGACTTACGATGGATATTTCTGTTAAGATATTTTATGGAAATGTCTGAGCACTGTATTTATGCTTATTTTGGAATCAAAACAAGAAAATCTCCAAAATTGGAAAGAAAACCCACAAGGATCAAACAAATTTGCTTCCGTATAAAGTATACATTTTGCACTTTCAATGAGGGGTCAACTGAAAATTTCAGTGAACCACACATTGATAGTACACTATGTACTTGTGGAAGCAAATCTTTCTGTACGAACCAAACCAAAGATCATCACTCATATATAAAAAAAATGTAAACTTTCTCCAATGTAAATATATGAGGCCTACCGTTACCTTAAAAAGAATATTTGTTTGCTGTTTATCGACCTACTCATAAAAAACCTACCTACTCAAAAAATTTTTATTGACATTTTCCAGACAAAATTTTTTATTCTTTTTTTTGCATATTTTCTTTTAAAATTAACCCCTTTTTGGCATCTTTTGAAAAAAAAAATTACCTACCTACCTACTCACATCCAGAACTGATAGTCAATAAACAGCAAACAAACTTTTAATTAAGGATGGCCTGACAGGGTAATTTATTTTTACATTCCATGGTTGACAACAAACTGAGGATGGTGTTACTCAGTAACAGTTGGTACATTGATCTTCAGATCTTAATCTGCTGCATTTGGCCTGTAGTTTGTATTAATATTGTACAGATTAATTCATACAGGTCAAAATATACATATATCTGCTATTGCCACCTAAATCCCCATCAGTTGATAAATAGACTACATGTACATGAACTTCAGGATACTTGGAAACAGAGGATAAATTACATATAAATCCACTGTACAGCATGTACAGTTGAGGTTCAATAGCAGAATCCTTACTAAGCCACAAACCTGTCTTATCTTAACCCTGACTACACAAGAAACCTGGCTGAACTGAACCCTGACTGCACCAGAAACCTGTCTAAATTGAACCCTGACTGCACCAGAAACCTGGCTAAACTGAACCTTGACTGTACCAAAAACCTGGCTAAATTGAACCCTGACCGCACAAGAAACCTTGCTGAACTGAACCCTGACTGCACCAGAAACCTGGCTAAATTGAACCCTGACTGCACCGGCAGAAACCTGGCTAAACTGAACCTTGACTGCACCAAAAACCTGGCTGAACTGAACCCTGACTGCACCAGAAACCTGGCTAAACTGAACCTTGACTAAACCAGAAACTTGGCTAAACTGAACCTTGACTAAACCAGAAACCTGGCTGAACTGAACCATGACTAAACCAGAAACCTTGCTAAACTGAACCCTGACTGCAGAAACCTGGCTAAACTGAACCCTGACTACACCAGAAACCTGTCTTAACTGAACCCTGACTGCACCAGAAACCTGGCTAAACTGAATCCTGACTGCACCAGAAACCTGGCTGAACGGAACCCTGACTAAACCAGAAACCTGGCTAAACTGATCCCTGACTGCACCAGAAACCTGTCTAAACTGAACCCTGACTGCACCAGAAACTGAACCCTGATTTAACCAGAAATCTGTCTTAAATGACCCTGACTAAACCAGAAACCTGACTGAACCCTTATTTAACCAGAAACCTATCTTCACTGAATCTGGTCTAAAAAGAAACCTGTCTAAAACTGAACCCTGACTAAGGCCAGAAATCTGTTTAACCTGAACCCTAGCTGAACAAGAAACCTGTCTAGACTGAACCCTGACTAAACCACAAAACTTTCAAAACTGAACCCTAATTAAACCAGAAACATGTCTAAAAAATAATTGAACCGTCACAAAACCTGTCTAAACTCAACCCTGACTGCATTAGAAACCTGTCTAAACTGAACCCTGAGTAAATCAGAAACCTGTCTAAACTGAACCCTGACTACACCAGAAACCTGTCTAAACTGAACCCTGACTACACCAGAAACCTGTCTAAACTGAATCCGGACTACACCAGAAACCTGTCTAAACTGAACCCTGACTATACCAAAAACCTGTCTAAACTGAACCCTGACTATACCAGAAACCTGTCTAAACTGAACCCTGACTGCACCAGAAGCCTGTCTAAACTGAACCCTGACTACACTAGAAACCTGTCTAAACTGAACCCTGACTACACCAGAAACCTGTCTAAACTGAACCCTGACTATGCCAGAAACCTGTCTAAACTGAACCCCAACTAAAGTAGAAACCTGTCTAAACTGAACCCTAACTAAACCAGAAACCTGTCTCAACTGAGCCCTGACTATACCAGAAACCTGTCTACATTGAACCCTGACTGCACCAGAAACCTGTCCAAACTGAGCCCTGACTACACCAGAAACCTGTCTAAACTGAACCCTGACTACGTCAGAAACCTGTCTAAACTGAACCCTGACTTAGGAGACACCTGTCTAAACTGAACCATGACTAAACAAGAAACCTGTCTAAACTGAACCCTGACTACACCAGTAACCTGTCTAAACTGAACCCTGACTACACCAGAAACCTTTCTAAACTGAACCCTGACTAAACCAGAAACCTGTCTAAACTGAACCCTAAGTAAACCAGAAACCTGTCTAAACTGAACCCTGACTGCAGAAACCTGTCTAAACTGAACCCTGAGTAAACCAGAAACCTGTCTAAACTGAACCAGGACTACACCTGAAACCTGTCTAAACTGAACCAGGACTACACCAGAAACCTGTCTAAACTGAACCCTGACTACACCAAAAAATCTGTCAAAACTGAACCCTGACTACACCAGAAACCTGTCTAAACTGAACCCTGACTAAGCCTGAAACCTGTCTAAGCTGAACCCTAAATAAATCAGAAACCTGTCTAAGCTGAACCCTGACTACACCAGCAACCTGTCTACACTGAACTCTGACTGCACGAGAAACCTGTCCAAACTGAACCCTGACTATACCAGAAACCTGTCTAAACTGAACCCTAGGTAAACCAGAAACCTGTCTAAACTGAACCCTAACTGCAGAAACCTGTCTAAACTGAACCCTGAGTACACCAAAAAATCTGTCTAAACTGAACCATGACTAAACCAGAAACCTGTCCAAAGTGAACTCTGACTACAACAGAAACCTGTCTAAACTGAACCCTGACTACACCAGAAACCTGACTAAACCAGAAACCTGTCTAAACTGAACCCTAGGTAAACCAGAAACCTGTCTAAACTGAACCCTAACTGCAGAAACCTGTCTAAACTGAACCCTGAGTAAACCAGAAACCTGTCTAAACTGAACCCGGACTACACCTGAAACCTGTCTAAACTGAACCCTGACTACACCAAAAGCCTGTCTAAACTGAACCCTGACTACACCAAAAATCTTTCGAAACTGAACAATGACTACACCAGAAACCTGTCAAAACTAAACCTTGATTACACCAGAAACCTGTCAAAACTGAACCTTGACTACACCAGAAACCTGTCTAAACTGAACCCTGACTAAACCAGAAGCCTGTCTAAACTGAACCCTAACTAAACCAGAAACCTGTCTCAACTGAACCCTGACTACACCAGAAACCTGTCTAAGCTGAACCCTGACTACACCAGAAATCTGTCTTAACTGAACCCTGACTAAACCAGAAACCTGTCTAAACTGAACCCTGACTATTCCAGAATCCTGTCTAAACTGAACCATGACTGCACCAGAAACCTGGCTGAACTGAACGCTGACTGCACCAGAAACCTGGCTGAATGGAACTCTGACTGCACCAGAAAACTGGCTGAACTGAACCCTGACTTCACCAGAAACCTGGCTGAACTGAACCCTGACTACACCAGAAACCTATCTAAACTGAACCCTGACTACACCAGAAACCTGTCTAAACTGAACCCTGACTAAACCAGAAACCTGTCTAAACTGAACCCTGACTAAACTAGAAACCTGTCTAAACTGAACCCTGACTACACCAGAAACCTGTCTAAACTGAACCCTGACTAAACCAGAAACCTGTCTAAACTGAACCCTGACTAAACCAGAAACCTGTCTAAACTGAACCCTGACCACCAGAAACCTGTCTAAACTGAACCCTGACTAAACCAGAAACCTATCTAAACCAAACCCTGACTAAACTAGAAACCTGTCTAAACCAAACCCTGACTACACCAAAAAACCTATCTAAACTGAATCCTGACTAAACCAAAAACCTGTCTAATCTGAAACCTATTGAATGATGTGTTGACAGGTCCCAGTAGGGTGTAGGCAGGAGGCAGGATTAGCAGTTAACCTTGATGAAGGATGTAGTCATAAAAAGGTACCGGGTAAATGTGAATAGTCATGTAGGGATAGCTGTTCTTAATCGAGAATAGTGTTTGTCAAATAATATTTCCTTGTTGAGAAATGGGAAAGTTTAGAATCTGATGGAATTTCAGGAGCAGTGGATCATTTTCATTTTTGTTCTTTTCATGTGGAAATGGAGTGTACATCTAAGAACATGCATTTCTTAACCAAAATAATTTGCTTAATGAGGCTCAAATTGAGATTTTAATGGGAACATGCATGCATGTTTATCACTCTGTTTTCACTAGAATGTGATAGTTCAGTTATCATATAATTTTTTGGCACTAGTAAAAGCTGTGACTCTAAAATTGTATGATACATTAGAAAAAATCATCTTAGGCAAAATAAACCAAAACAGCACCAGCTTTACTGTACTATTTTTACTTTTTTAGAAAAAAATATTAGAGATTCCGTTTGCCTCCAACTACTTAGCAGTGCAACAAAAGATTGACGAAACTAGAGAGAAATCGGCACAAATAAAGACGTTGAAACGTAAAGTTAATGAAGTCAAACATACAAAAGTAAGTAATTACCAATTAGTTTGTCAAAATGATACTTTTTTATGCAGTCACAGGGCATTAAGGTTTACCCTGATCCATTATAAAACATCCATCTTTTGGGTTTCTGGATCCTCCATAGGTTCAAAACCAAAATTGGTCCAATAATTGATTATCTCACAAGACAGAACTCTATTGAATTCGGGGTTGCAACCCCCAAGGTCAAGGTAGCAGTTGCTAAAAATAGATCATTTTCAAATGTGATATGCAAGATGTATTTGACAGAAACATGGGAAATTATATCATCCAGAAGATATTTAAGAAACATTGGATTAGCCAGAAGTCTTTATTAGTTCATCATGTTCATACAGACTTATATTGTCTATAATGAACATATACAATGTATACCAAAATCTAAAATTTTCCTGCTTTGGTGTCAAAATTTCATGCCCATTCACCACATCTTCACAATGTCGCAGTTAATAGACCTATTTACTCTCTCAATTCAGCTTCTAGTTCGCGCCCCACTTTGTACATTAAAAAGGGTGCACTCGACTTACAATCGTAAATGATAAGGTATTTCAGTAACCTGCCAAAGGTCGGTGGTTCTCTCCGGGCACTCCGGCTTCCTCCATCACTAAAACTGACCGTCATGAGATAGCTGAAATATTGCTGAAAGTGATGTTAAATCCCATATAAATCAATCAATCTAAATTTTTACCAGGTACATGACTTTTCAAATGTAACCGTTACTTAATGATAGAAAATGAAATTGAATTCAGTATTTTATAAAGCGTTAATTCTTTCAGATAAATATTAGGATTTGGTTCATTTTTATATACGTGTTCATTTCATGGTTAAATGGAACGTAGCCAAACATAAGAAATATGATCATTTTTAAAAGACATACGAACAAATTATTTGACGCTGATTGACTAAAAGAGATATCATCACTCATCCCAACGTATTCTTCAAGGTAGCTTTGAAATCAGATATTTAATATTGCGATTGGTGAACACAGGATTAAAAATAGTTTACTATTATGTAAATAAAGTTCAATAGTCTATGCGTAAAATTTTTATGAATTTTAAAAACTCAACCGTGAAATTTATTCTAGTTATGTGTTCTTATGTTTATAATAGTATTTGTGAAAACTTGACCTCGGTAACCTATTCGTTTGGTAGATTAAAGAGGGATGAATGGTTTTATAATAGTGGTAAATGAAATTAACGTTGTTCCATGTGTAAGCATCTGAAATTTGATTTATTATAAAAGATCGATGTATGTACAATTTTGGAAATCTATCTATGTGTGAAAAAATAAAATTATTTTGAAATTACAACTGATCAAATTACATGGATCAAGATACATGTTGTACAATACACAGAAGTTAAAAGAAATATACATAATGAAAATAAAAATATTGCTATTTCTGGCTTATGCTTTTTACCATGGGAGGACAATTTTATGAATGTAAAAAATAATGCAAAATTTTATTAGCATTTAATTTGTCTTCTCAGCAATAAAAATATTTCAAAGCATCTTTTTGGGGTATAATAAAGGCTATAGTTTTTGTTAGGGAGCTGCATTGTTAAACAAAGGAAATTGCCTCAGCCAGAGCAGTTGCTACATGTAGAATAGGAAGAAACATTTTTACATAGGGGGACAAGCTCCAATTTTCTCAAAAGTTGAGGGGACTATAAATTTGCCATCTGTATGTGTATCTTTTAATTATCTTGGTAATATGCAAAGTTTGGGTTCAGATTAAACTTATTTTATATCAGTCCAAAAGTCATTGTTGGAAATTATCTCCCTTCTATACATGCTAATGAGGTGGGCGTCTACTTCATCAGCCATATTTTAGAAACACGCCGTCTGTTGATGGTGCATAGTAATGGCTGGATGTTAAGCTTGTTCGGGTATATATATGTAAATAACAAAGGAACGATGCATTTAGTAAAACAAACATTTGGAAAATAAAAGTAAACAATTTGTCTGCTATTGCACATTCAATTGTTTATAGTTGAAGTCAAATGTCTTCACTGGGACCACACTAAAAATAACCTGGCGATAATAAAATATTATTAAAAGGCAAAAATTACCGGGGGCAGACACAATTTCTGCATTAAAAGATAGCCAAAGGATTAATCTTGATGGGAAAATATGAAATAATTGATTTCAAAGATGTATATTTCAGAGATCCAAAATGATATCCCATAACCAAGGTATAAGTGAGGGTGGTATCTTCCATTGTGTTCATTATTTGGCGGTAAATGTTATTTATAAACACTGCCGAAGCACTCACAGGGATCAATGTACCCCATTATGATAAAATTATACGAAATTAATGGGAATGTTTCAAGATTTCTGTATCTAAATATTTATTTGCAACAGTAGTCGAATGTTTACTGTTCAGTTTAAAACAATAAAACAAACTATAGACAAAAAATCAAATTACGATTACCTGAATGGGCCTCTGACTCTGTAGGTAAATTAGATTTCATTTCTAAAAATAGAGCCAGTATTGTAGCAGACGCCACAAACTTTGGGGTTTTATTCTGGGAATTTTCGTGGAATGGCGGAAATGAAATTTTGCAGATGTATTGCTCAATTAATTCTTTATGAATCAATATGCCAATTTTGGAGAAAATCCAGAGATGTATATTTTATGCATCCAAATTGATAGACACCCACTTCAGTCCACTTAAACCGCAATTCACGCACTAATTACAAACTTTACAACCAAACGGCAAACATTTATATTATTTCTATACCTTAATGAAATACACGATTTAAAAAATCATATAATTTTCTAATTAGAAACAACTTTTTGGAATTTGTAACTACGGAAAGCAAATCTAAGTAGACCTTTTTTGTTTCGTTTAATGAAGAGTTCCATTTCTTTTGTTTAAAACTAATCACTTATTGGCCTGATATGCATAAATAAATACAAATAGGATCTGACATGAGTGGCCCAGCTAGCTCACGACTTCGTCTCCAAGTTTGGACATCAAACTTTGCATTCAGGTGCATGAATCTTGGGGTCATTGCAGCTTGCTATCATAGACAGGTAATTTTAATCCCAAATCTTTTCTATTGAAAGCTCTTGAAGTAGTGTTCTCACTTAACTATGGGGATACTAATTCCCCTTTCAAGTTAACCAATCAAATTGTCAGGATTTTCCCTTTCCCATGATATTATACCGGTAGTATTTTATTAATTATTAATCTGAGTTTGAATTTAGCAATGGGATCTCGTTCAATTTCTCTTTTCAATACGTGGATATGTATTGAAGATTTCAATATATTTATATATGTCCACCTTCTAGCCATGAATTAATTTTTTCACCTCATTTAAGTGTTATTTATCTATCTCTGAAATTCAGCGAAAGTATTTGGATCTATTTCAACGATAACTATCATACAGTGATAAATATCTTCCATCTTTATACATTAATATAAGTACATTTAAATCGTCCTTAATATTTTCACCGATACTGAATAGATTTTGAATATTTACAATGTATAAACTACAGGAGGTCTTCTATATGGTAGTGACGGAATTCTGGTTTGTTTATGAAGAAAATTTTACTCTTGACGTGAATGAATAAATACTTGACCCAATTTTGTATAATATTATTTAACTTGTGTAAATAATGCAGAATTTGGTTATTTCGATTGTGAAACTAAAGTATTTGATTTCTGTGAATAGAAATAATTTTAGAAATCCTGTTGCATGTGATCAAGGGAATCCCAGGGTTCAAAATCCTTGTGCCTGTGCTGTTACATGTGGTCAAGGGAATCACAGGCCCTACCAATTTCTCTGAAATACAAAAGTTGATAATACTATCACATGAATATTTCAGCCAAATATTTGCCTTAAATGCAAACAGGGTGATAATATTTGAAGGAAAAAGTTTTGAAAGGGGGAGGGCTTTTTCTTTGATGTTGAGCAAGTGACAGGGGTAAGGGAGTTACAAACTCATAATCCACAAGGATTGTTTTCTTGTTGTAATCACTTAATGACGCTAATGTGAAAAATGTGCATGTCTTAAGTTAAAGGGATATACATAGATCATTTCCTCATCTGAGTGAAAAAACAGATTGAAATGGGATATATATATGAAATGAAAAATATAGTGAAAAAAATCATAGATAAGTTCTTAGTTCATCCACTGTGCCTAAATCATAGATGCAAATAGGAAGAACATAAATAGGAAATGTTTTATAAATTTCCTTATAATGTTCTAATCCTTAAACAACTTTAAAGTGGCTCTTCTCATTTTAACTATGGTAATAAAATCGAGAAAAGTCACTTGGATATAATCTCGACAGAGCCAATAAAAATCTTGTAAATGAAAATAAAATAGATTCCAACGGAAAAAATATTTTGTACGCTAAGGAAATTACATTTCAACATAGCTGTTCCCTTGTGTTTCTTTCCTCATTCATAGCTTATCAATTTCTTATTGTTTGAAATTGGCGTCATGTATCGGACATTCAAGCTTTGTTTACAAAAGTGATATATATCCCTAGTCATTGAAATTTGACAAATTTGACCCAATTTAGTGATATTTACTGATTTGTTAAACATTTAAATTATCAATTCAATACAAATATTATCATGTTGTAGTCATAAATAGCTGTCAAATGTTTATTTATATGTAAAAGTGTTTGTGGAGTACTGCAGATATGAAATTGTTTGATTATACATGTATCATTCTTTGCATTTCCTTGTGTATTCAGAAAACCATGTTATAATATGCCACTATTTGTCAAGCAAACTTTTGGCATCATAAAACAGGTTTTGTAATGAAAGAGGGTGGTAAAAGGTTATTTTCTTGCAACGATTTTGGCGTTTTATAAATTCGTGTTTTGTGTTTTTATTCCTAATGTTTTCGTGTCGGCATTATTCCACATGCCTCGTTTTTGTCCATATTTTGATCTCGTGATTCGTTTTGGATATTTTATACTTCGTGCGTGTTCATTTTCCTGTAAAAAATCGGGACTTGTTACAATTAGAATTGTAACGGTACTGGAAAGTATCACAGAGCAAAATTTCACAGATTTCCATTGATTTTAAGAGCTTTCTGGTAAAAAAAAACTTTAGATAGGATCAAGTTTTCGGTGAACTACGATCATCAATTTTCCGTGTTTCGTGATTGGCCATTTTCATCACTCGTGATTCGTTTTCGGCAAATTTTAAGCACGTTCTTTCGTGTTGAGGACCCCCCTTTACCACCCCCATGAAAGTATATGGTAGATTTTGAGAAACAGATCTAGACTTTCAAAAACTTTTTAAAAGTGTGGTGTTAGGTGAAATGGCAAATAAAATGAGGAGCATTAAATCAAGGTTTTACTGTGTTCTGAATTAGAGTGAAACCTAGCTAAATGAAACCCTTTGGAACTAAATGTTTTGTTTGGTTTAGACTAGTGGTGTTTGGTTTAGGCTAGTGGTGTTCGGTTTAGGCTAGTGGTGTTCGGTTTAGGCTAGTGGTGTTTGGTTTAGACCCATAATTTAAGAATTGCCATCTTGTTGCAGCTTGGTTTGTCCAGAAAATATTTTACGAAAGGATATGGAGTAAATGAACATGAGACCATAACCCATATTTGTTAACTCCAGCTGCAATTATTTTATTGAGCTGTATGGCCATTTCGGAAATTAATTCCTCGTCAGCAGCACTCAAACCCAAACAAAGGACATCCATAATTTCAAAAAATTTTTGAAATGCATTAAACCAAATGAAATCCGAATAATTAGTAATGTCAAATAAAGCTAAGAAGAAAACTATGATGGAGGGAGTTAATCCTTAGGTTTTAGAATTTACATAAATTAAGATAATAGTAATTGAACAAAGTGTACACATGAGATATGAGATATTATCTCATGTACAAGTACACCATATCTAAGAAAAATATAGAGCATACATCTCTACCACGGGGAATTGTTTTACCAACTCCAATGTACAATACAGCTTCTTACTGCTTTTGAGTCTGTCTGATAGTGTACCCTAGTAAGCCTTAGAAGTTTTGCTTGACATCTTTCCTGTTTTCACATGCTTATTTTCACAATCCTGTTTCCTGCTTACTCCTTATGGCCAATCAAAACCCACCATAGAGGGTTAGGATTAGACAGGTTTCACTGTATAAAGAGAATCTTTGATAAGGCTCCTTAATTTTACTTTGACAAGCACACTGTCTGTAGATTTTAATAAAAGTACTCTGAATATGTAAATCTAAATAGGTAAATCCAGCATTTACATGGGTCTATGAATAATTATATAAATATGCTCTAATAGTTTGACATGTAAGTTATTAGTTATTGTCACAATATGAATAATTGAACGACAACATATGTAGAAATAATTTTCATATATATATATGTATATGATCAAAATGAAATATGATTAGACCATCGCCATGGCTATAATTGCAAATATTTTTTTTTACCTTATTTAAGGGATTGCTATTCAAGGAAAGTATACAAAATGAAACTTAGGTTACATATACCAAACTCTATGTTTTCTAGAGTTAGGTAAACGTTCACTTTAAAAACAAACTGCTATTAGACAATTTTTGTGTCCAATACTAAGAGCAGAGCCAACACATAGGGATTACTATCTGTCATCTTGTGATGTCAACGTTGTCCTGCCCCATCTGTAAGTTTTGGATCAACAACTCCTTCAATTCAATTTTAAGTTCAATTTCAACCAAACTGTTCACCAGCAGTCCTTTTCACAAAAACTCTTACGATAAAAATTAGTCGTAAGTCTTTAACATTTCATATAGATTTACGACTAATTTTTGTGTTGCCTGCTGTAAGCAAAGTCGACACATAGGGATTAACCATACGTTGTCTTAACTCGTCGTCCTGCATCTTCGTCGTCCTGCAGTGTCTGACGGTTTTTGAATCCACAACTCCTTCAAAACTACTTGTCCGATTCCAACTAAACTTTCAGGATACATGTATGTTGTTCAATTGGTGTAGTTCTGCACCTGATACTTTGAATTTTGATTTTACACATTTTAGAGGTTCACAGAGCCAAAATTGCTCATTTGTGAGTCTGTCAGTTTTTGAATCCACAACTCCTTCAAAACTACCAGTCAAATTCCAACCAAACTTTCAGGATATGTTTTATACTTGGTGTAGTTGTGCACCTGATACTTTTTTTTACAGATTTTAGAGGTTCAGGAAGCCAAAATTGTTCATTTGTGAGTAAGTCGGATTTTCAATCCTCAATTCCTTCAAAACTGCTAGTCCAATTCCAACCAAACTTTCAGGAAATGTTGTTCATCTCATGTAGATGTGCACCTGGTACATAGAATTTTGATTTTACAGATTTTAGAGGTTCACAGAGCCAAAATTGCTCATTTGTGGGTCTGTCGGTTTTTGAATCTGCAACTCCTTCAAAACTGCTGGTCCAATTCCAAGGCCTAGAAAAAAAAGTTGTGAGTTTAGGGTAACCCGGCCCTACCTAAAATTTTATGCCTACCCTAACTTTTTTTGCCTATTTCACAACAAGCACTGTTAAAGTCAGAAATGTTCCTCCATTACTACTATGTAAAAAAAATATTAAATTTTTTTTTTCCTACCTACCCTACCTATCTTTGAAAACCATGTTACCCCAAACACACAATTTATTTTCATAGGCCCAACCAAACTTTCAGGATATGTTTTTCACCAGGTGTAGATGCACACCTGATACTTTGAATCTTGATTTTACATATTTTAGAGGTTCATGGAGCCAATGTTTCTCATTTGTTATTCTGGTAATCAATTCCATCATAGCTGAAAGTCAGATTCTAACTTAACTTGCAGGATATGTTGATCACCTGATCTTTTTGTTCGTCTGATATGTAATATTTTGATTTTGCAGATTTTAGAGGTTTACTGAGCCAAAATAGCTCATTTGTTAATTTAGTTTGTTAATGTGGTACTCTTTCAAAACTACAAGTCATATTCCAACCAACCTTTCAGAATGTACTGATCACTTGATTTAATTGAGAACCTAATAATTAAAATTTTGATTTTACATATTTTAGAGGTTCACTTGACCAAAAATGGCTCTTCTGTAGTGCAGGCAACACAAGTGTTCCTTGGAACACCCATCAATTTTTATTGTAAGAATTTTGTGGAAAGGGCTGCTGGTTTAGTTGTGCACCTAATTATACTTAGCATTTTGGTTGCAATGAATTTAGATGTTCACTGAGCTTAAAAATCTGATTTGTCAATCTGCAACTCCACCACAAGTCAGATTCTATATAGCCAAACTTGTAGGTTCACCTGGTCTAGTTGTACACCTGATATGTAAAATTTTGATTTTACACTTTTCACAGGTTCAACAAGCCATCATAGGTCATTTTGAGTTTGTTTATCTGCAGCTCCTTCAAAACTATAAGTCATATTCCAAACAAATTTGCAAGATATGTTTTCTTCTGATTTAGTGGTGCAACTGATATATACATGTAAAATGATATTTTGTTCACTGAGCCAAAAATGGCTTTTCTGTATTGCAGGCAACACAAGTGTCCCATGTAGCCATCATTATTTTTACAAAAAGGAGCCTCAAATGCCTACGGTCACAGGTGGAATTTTACCTTTCTGCAGCCAAATGAAGGAATTTGTCTAACCTTTGGCAGTAAGCAAGGAGCAATTTCTTTTGAAAGGAGGGCATTATGATAAAATTAACTGTACATATAATTTCTTTTTTAGAGCCAGACAGCAGAGGGACAGAAAATAATTGGCGAATACTCAGTACTTGAGGTAATTATTAATTGTTCATTAATTCTCAGTGCAGTTTGCCACCCTTTGGACTAGGCAGAATTTTCGCAATATGCAATGGAGGTTATCATTGAGGAAAAAAATACATAGAAACTATGTTACTTTCAGAAAAGTTTACTTTAATATTGGTGGTGATAAGTGAAGGACCGCCAGTAAAGAAGGGCAGTATAACTAGTGAGCACTGTATATACATGTAGAGCCCTTTGCTTTTCCCTCATGATGATTAAATGACAAAAAAATAGTTTTAAAATTGCATTAGTTTAAAGTTCTGCATAGGGCTACTTTAACTTGATGAATTTGAACAAGAACCATTTCATTTTTTTGCATAATACAGACTTGCCTACCCCTACGATTTTGGCGTAAGGCTTATTATTTTCAATGCCATCTTACGCCCTTACGATGGTTTACCATTTCCTTACAATTTGTTCAATTTGAGGTATTTCCGGAATTTTTTCAGCTCCGGTCCATCATTTCATTACGGTTCTGTGTATTAATAGTTAATTCGGCATTTCCGGTAATAAAGAGAATGTAAAAAACGATCTTTTAGACAAGAATTCTAGGCTTCCATCTAAGAAGAAATGTATTCTTGGTGGGAGTATTGTGTAACTTCATAATGTGCATTTCATTTAAAGGTAAAGTTTCTGTTTTAAAACACGTTTTTTGCATTAAAATGTGCCTTACTATTTTCGATCTTAGATTACGATTTTTGATCAAGTAACTTACTATTTTTGACCAAAAGGGGTAGGCAAGTCTGATAATAAACTTTTTGCCCTTTCGTGATTCATGATCAATTTTTAATTGACTTCAGCTATAACGTGTATATTTGCTTTCAATTATTAATATCATCCGTAACCATTTTGCAGAAAGTTTTGTAATCGTGAAAAATGAGATTAATGGAGATTGATTGCACCAAACATTGCATTAAGTATTGTGTATTCATGTGTTCTAGGATTTTTCTTGTTTCTCACTATTACTGGGTACTGTAATATAAATTAACAAACATATATAATCCATTGATTTCAGAAATATGGCTAGCCTAAGTTTGACTTTTTTCGTTATAGGACCAAGCCTTACAGAAGAAGAGATGTTTAGAAACTCTGCTTTATGTCAATGAAGTGGAAAACCTTTTACAGGTAAAGTTGATGAAAAGAATTTCACTATTTTTTAGTCTCTGCATAGAGTCACAGCAAATTGAATGCACAGTGAAAAATTTATCATAGTTCACCATGTAAAAAACGTTACTTTGACAAGAAAAATATCATGTACAAAGCACTTAATAACAACTTTAAGTGTATGCCACCAGAAAACACCTAGTGTCAGTGATAAACTCCGAAACAAAAACTGGGAATATCATTAAGAATTCTGTAGCCTTTTAATCCATTTTCCCACAGAAGCTCCCCCTCCCCCCTTATCATGCCAACCATGCTGTGTGGTGGGATGAGGGCCATGATTGGAGCAAAAATTTAAATTTAATTTACTGTGTTTTGACCAATGCACTGGAGGATGGTCTCTATGTGGGAATGAGAGTGGGGCTTACCATGGAGGGACCACTGTTTTGATGATTATTTCTTCTCTTGCAGCTTCTCTGGCAACAAATAGATTCACAGTTGATTTGTTCCATCTTACTCAGATTGCTCAGACACTGCGTATGGATACAACTTGTGTCATTTTTCACTCTTGTATCTTTGTGAACAAAAAGCCAGGTTTCTCGAACTTTGTTTGGTCAAACTTTTAAACTAAAATTTTGGTCCTTTTAATATTAAACTTGAAAGTTCTGCATCTGTGAACCAAATTCACTTTTTTTTACGAGAAATCATTCCTTTTTAAAAATTCTTTGTTGATAATTAGGCTTAAATACATTTGAAAGTTGGTCAAAGTTTGTGCTACTTCCAAACCATAAAATCAGTTCATGAATAAGAATTTAAATTGCTTTTTTAGAAATGATCATATTTAATTTGAAGCAGTGAATAGGAATATTATTTAATTCAAGGGAGAATTTCCTGACGGATTGTGTCATAACCTAGGCGTTTACTTCATAATCAGTTTTGCTTGGGAATACCTGTTAGAATATATAAATCTTAAAGTTTGACAATTTCTTTCACTTTTTCTTTTTAATTTCTCATTTAATGACAAAAAATTGTATTTAATTATAGACTGATAGCTCAATTGATCAATTTGCAAACAAGATCTTACAACTTTAAAGGAGTTTAATAAGTCAAGGGTTGTCATTGTGATAACATATGGTAGTTTTTTATTTTAAAAAAATCACAGACTGTTTTTTAAAGACCTTTTTATTGATACATTTATTGATGTCAAATTTCATTTCGTAATTAATGTCAATTTGTTTCACTTTATCAGATGTCAATTTTAAAGGCAATAAAATGTTTTGTACTGCAAAACTGTGTCAAAAAAACTATAAGAAAGTCATTTGTCATTTAATGGCCATTTATTTTAATTAATAAAACCGATAACCTATAATTTCTTTTTTAGGATGTCATGTTATCTGAAATTTGATCAAAATGTAGAATTTATGTTTTCAGAGTAGTGTATTTTCTCCTTATGTCCGTTAATAATGGAGATTTTCAGATTGGATATTTATTTGGCTTATGTTCCAAAAATAAAATATGTCACTGATAATCTTTTCCTGTTATCAGGGTTTGAAATTCAGGCCAAATTCAGTATTTTTCAGCAACATTTACAGAGAATTAATAGGAACTCAGAAAACATGCTTATTGTTAAGCTTTCATATGAAATAAATATCAGATAGATTTTTTTTACACTTCAGCCATCTGTTGAGCTGAAAAAATCTATAATTTGTTGCCCTTTGATTAACAGAGATATTTTATATACTGTGGAAGCACTTTTATTCGTGGACATTAATTTTCATGGTTTTCGTAAATATCACTACTTCTTGGGTACTTAAATTCATGGTTTTAAATTATGTGCAATAAAACCACGAAATCCACAAAAATTGGGACCCCACGAAGAATAGTACTTTCACAGTAGTTTCAAAATAGACAATATTTATTGAAAAGGGAGCTAATTCATGGTAAAGTGAATGATATAAATATGTCAATTTTTCATGGCGTCACAATTAAAAGGCTGGGAAAAGATTATCCAGGCTTGAAAAATCAAGTAAAAATTCTGCACATTCGACTCAAGTTTTGTTATTTTCTCCAATCTAATGCACCGTGCATTAGTGTCGATCAAGTTCTATCAATTTGTTCCACCGTTCCAGAATTATATAAAAAACAAAATCTTGTTATAGCTTCATTGATCAGTTTAAATGCGGAATTATTTCTATTTTTAGACTTTCTACTTTATCATGGAAGTAATCACATTTAATCAGAGCTACTTTTTATGGATTGTAATAAAACATTATTTAGTTATTTTATTACCCCCTGCAGATGCTTTAAATAAGGTATAAAAATGATGTAATCATGGAAAAATAATGAAATGCTTCTTAAATGTTAATATATCATATGTTAGTACAGTAGGTTATTTGTTTGATGTAATATCCGTAAAGATGATTAGAATAACATATAATAGGGCAGCCTAGTATCCCGACCCATGCTGGCTATCACACAAGGGCAAGGTGGAGTACAAATTAAAAAGATCTAACGTTGTGATAAAAGAAAAATAATCAACTTTAATTTTTTTAAACCCAAATATAATCAACTGTGATGCATTTAGCAAAAATAGTATGTTTGTTATTAGGTTACAAAATGTTCTCTGCATCAGTCATTCCTATATTTCTGCATTTTCTTAGACCGATCCGAAACGTCTAACTTTTCTCATCCACCTGGCCCTTTTTGCGAGGGTGTGACAGGCTCGACCAGGCTAGTAATAGGGGAGATGGGAGAAGAGGTGAAAGTGGAGATCTAGTTCGATATGGAATATGGGAGAACAAAAGTTGGGAGATTCAATCATATACACCAGAGATAGTCGGTAGGGAGGTAGGAGAAAGAATAGGGCAAGGTGGTAGATAGTGGGCCCTTGGTAGGCAAAGTGAAGTTTGGAGGTGGGAATACGATTTTGAGAGGTGGGAGAGAGTGTCCTCCCCTCTCCCCTCCCACACCTTTAAAGGTAATCAGCAGCGTGTAGGAAACAAGGAGGCTAAATATACAGTAGAAGGTATAACCCCCCTTTTTGGACTCAGGACCTTATTTTTGGCATACTTTGGACTTGACCACTTGAGTCCATGGACTCCATGGACTCAAAAGTCGTAGCATTTTGGACTTGTACTTCAAATTTAAAAAAAAAGTCAAAAAAATAAAAAATGGACTCTTGACTTCATCTCAAATTTTGAGTGTACTCTGGACTCAATGAGTAGACAAGATACGACTGGGAGCAGCACTTTATCTTTGTAGTAAAATTTATGATTGCAGTATTTAAGACATTTTATTTTACAGAATGTTCAGTCAGATTTTGAAGACAGAGCTTTATACCTTACGGAGAGGAAATTGGTATTTGATAGTATGTACAGGGAGGAGGCACTTAAAGTTTCAGCACGCATGCATAGGGTAAGTAAACACTAAGGGGTCTGGAAGGGGGTCCCCTTTTCACATATTGGTTAGCATGCAGGTAAATTTGTAGAATACCATATCAGGTTTAGGTGGATTTTGGTTTTTTAGACATTATCAATCAATCCTCATTATGAATTTTCATGGATAACGCTCCCTAAAAATGGCCCTTTTCATGGATCCTGTTTAGACCCCTTAAAGCTCCTGGGCATGAGATGTCTTGCAATATCTCCCCACTGATATTTTAGTGGTGATATTTGCAGGACTGTTTTTGAAGGCTTCCAAGAAATTCATAAGGGTAGTTTGAGGATAGACTTAACAGAGTGTGAACATATTTGAAAGTTTATTTATCGCAAGCTTTCAACTGTAACATAAACTACTGAATTTGTTTTGAAAAATGATAGGCTAATAAATTAACTTGAGGGTATAGTAAGTACAAATATATACAGGTTTGAGATAAGTTGAAGAGGATTTAAAATTTACTGGTATACTAGATAAACACATTATGATGTTAGAAGTATATAAAAGTATAATTTGTTACCTGGTTATGTTTTTACATAAATACTTGCTTTATGTCCTATGCTTTGCACAAAAACATATGTAACTTCATGTTTCAAAATAAAATCTTTTTACACATGGTCCTTTTGGTATTCAACTTTCTTGTAATGAGTTATGCCTTATTACCCTATTATTTTTCATTGCTCAATGATATCAATTTCTTGAGAAATGGTACTTTGATTATGAGGTACGGGTAGGGTGTGTGCAATCAATTTCTTATGCAATGGTACTTTGAAAATTTGGTACGAGTAGGGTGTGCTTTGCACAACAAGGAATGCAACTTCATGTTTGTAATAAAAGCTCTTTACCCACAGTCCTTTGTGTCTGAAATATGGAATTGTAACAATGACTGTCAGTAGACTGTTGATAACTTAGGCCAACATTAAAAATATTTTTGTTCCCCCTCCCCAACTGGGTTGTTCAGGTTATGGGTAGGTAGGAAGGAAAATTATTTTATTTTTTCTTCAAATAAAAAATTTTACTTAAAATTTCAAATATAATTAAATAATGCCTGTTTTACATGACAAACTCTTGTTGACTATAGACAAAAAAAAACATTGAGCAGCAATGGTTGATAACATTTTTTGGTAGCAGCAATTTTGGCTGGTCAGTCGTAGGAGGGGAAACAAGCAATTTTATATTTTTGGCCTTAGTTCTATATGACTGTTTTTTTTATACAGGATTGTATGTATGCTATGCGGGCAAGTTGGAGTTGGCTAGGTCAGGTGACACAATGTTTAGAGATACACATGCAGAACGCTGGAGAGTATCATCAGGTAATGTTAAAAAGAAAATCCACTTGCTCTTTCTTGGGCTGATCTATTGTAAAAAACAATTTAAGGATGGTCACTCCTCAAGTTTATTATATCAAGGATTTAAAATTATTGTTTTTATTTATTAGAATATGGATCATACATCATTTTAAGCCAAAAATATTGATAGGTCAGTGTGGCTGTTTTTGAGATTTAAATGCCTGAAATTTTGGCAGGAAACCAAACTTCTCTAGACTTTTCATTCACTTTGCATTAAGGTAATCAACCTTTGAAATGCAATGAAGGAATATCAAGAATTTCATCAAATTTTGTCAGAAGTCTATTGAAGATGTATACTATCATATTTTGAAAAGAAAATAGGGGGTCAGTGTGCAGAATTTTCTAATGCATAGTAATGTATAAAATAAGAGAATCCTGAAAGTCAGAGACAGTTTAAAAAAACTGAGGAGTGACCATCCTTAGAATGATTCTTCAATCTAAAGATTAAGTTTAAAATTCAACATACTCAGGCTAAAAGTCTCATGTAAGCTTCTCATTAAACAAAGAAAAATTTTGTCCTAAAAAAATGTTAATTGACAAGGATATATAGATAGAATAATATAAAAAAACCCAAATTCTCTCCAGTCTGTTTTACTGATAAGATATGTATACAGGCAGCATATAGAACAGAACAACAAAATCAGTGGCAGATCCAGGGGGCCCAGGGTGGCAAGGGCCCCCCTTAGGATGGAAAAGATTTAAAATTCATAGTATTTTTTTGGGAAAATTGGGTTTCCTGTCACCCACTTACAGCAAAAAATATGGGTTAGGCCCCCTTTGCAGAAAGTCTGGATCTGCCACTGAAAATACCAAAAATTACAATTATTTTTGGTTCTGCAGATGGCCATTTTTGACAACTTATTTCTAATCGGTGTATAAAAAGGTAAATGAAAAATTTCAAAAGACATCAAAACTTGTGATAGAATATAAATTATTTAATTTTCTGAAATGAGATAAGTGCAGAAAAACTACACTAATCTTCCTCAATTGGTACACCCTAAACTATCATATGTGAACGCCTTTGGCTTAAATATATTTTTGCTTCATTACATTTAGTCTATTATAAAATCAGAGTATTTTGATATTCCTTCTTTTAAGTAACAAATACTGTATATGATTTCATGAGACTTTGATAATGTAAGTGATATATAATGACACTTTTATGTGAAGAAGTTACGTAATACTTGCACTAGAGGTAATATTACATATCAACATCTATATACATAACACCCACAAATTTTATGGAGGTGTGGATCACCTATTCCTAAAAATTATTTTTAATGGTGGATGTTAAAATTTATTTTATAATGCTTGCTTTGTGGTTTCTTTTTTCTAGCATGCCATTTAACTGGCATGATACACTTCCCTCTCCTCACTTAAATCAATTTTGACAGCTAAATCGGAAAATTTGGGTTGCCTCACAACCTCCAAATTTACAAGTCTCTATAAATACTAAAAATGTGGAAATTTTCAAAGGGAGGTAATTTTCGCTACATTAATGGTGAAAAAAAATCCACAAAAATTTCACTACCCAAATATTTTTTGTTTTGAAGTATAAGCTTTGAGTGCAAAAATTACCCCCTCGTGAAATGCTTTTCCACAAAATTGCAGAAATGACCTCCTGCAAAAACTTAGTTTTACAGTACATTTTCTGCATGTTTATCTTACATTCAAATTTAATTCCAAGTTTAGGCCACCTTTTTTTTATTTGTTGGTTTACGGATTTTTTTGTTCCTGAGGTCGGGTCGGAGGCGGAAAAAAAAAAAAACAAAAAAAAACCGGATCTGTCAATTTTGCACCTACCTGCCAGACTGAAAAAACAGCTTGAAATTTCAAAGAAACAGGTTGGAAAATTACTAACAGAGAACTTTAAAGTGCTCACACAACTTTATCACCAGCACACATTAAGTTATCTGCCAGATTTTCCCATTCAAACCAATTCCACGGCAGACATGTTGTTTTTCTGGGGGAATTTTGAAGAAGGGGAAAGAAACCTCTGTTAATAGGCTAAATATCGTTGATTTTCGGAACTCCTTTACTTTTTTCTTTTTCAATCAGGCAATATGGTGGCGTCGGAAATAAAAAAAGGATTCAAAATCATTTTTATTCCCATTCAAACCAATTCCATGGCAGACATGTTGTTTTTCTGGGGGAATTTTGAAGAAGGGGAAAGAAACCTCTGTTAATAGGCTAAATAGCGTTGATTTTCGGAACTCCTTTACTTTTTTCTTTTTCAATCAGGCAAGATGGTGGCGGCGGAAATAAAAAAAGGATTCAAAATCATTTTTATTTTTATTTCAATTTCTGGAAAAATAGGGTCGGCGGATCCGTAAACCAACAAATAAAAAAAAGTGGACTTATGTCACAGTTAATGTACATGTACGATCATCTAACCTTGCATTTGCAAGTTTCTTTTGTGGTAGGTTAGCAGCCAGTGAAAATTAGGTCCCTTTCATCTATATATTCTGCATGATAGATTTAACACTCAATTTTACATATGTACACACATCGGAAGGTTAGCATCAAGGACAGAAAAAGCAGTCCTCTGAACATGTGCCATAACAAAGCGAACTTTATAATCAGTGGTAGCCCAGGCCCCTGTTAGGTTGGAAAATATTTAAAATTCCTAGGGGTTTTAAAAAAAATTGGGTTCTGGGCCCCCCTGTTGAAAAAATTATGGGTCAGGACCCCTTAGCAGGAAGTCTTAATGATGTGCCTCTGGTATTGAGAAACAGGGGTAGGTTATCTCCCTGTACCAAGTTAGTTTTGTATGGTTTAAAGTAGAGATAATTTTAATCAGCATATCAATAACCTCTTTTGATATTTAAATTAACATTATCTCCCTTTTAACTACATGTATATATAAATATCTTGGTACAGGGAGATAACTGACAGATGTTTCTTATTGTTGATTACTATTTAAATAATATATATTAGGTATTCATATTGATTTTTTTTACAGTTTTTCCATGAAGTACAGTTCATACATGAAGATATGCAGACTTTCCTGGGATTACTGAACAATGGGAAAATGAGAGCTCATCTACAACCAACCAAACCAGAAATCATGATCCAGTACTTTAAGGTATTAGGATCTACAATTTCTCCTACCATTAGTGTATTTGCTGGAAGAATCTATGTCAGTTCAAAGCCTCCCTTGAGCATTTTCACAGCATTTTATTTATACCCCCCTGCAAACAGAGTTTGTGGGGTATATAGGAATCACCCTGTCTGTCTGTCTGTCCACACTTCCCGTAAGCACAACTCCTCTTAATTATGTATAGATAGGATAGTGAGAGATAGTTGAAATACGCTTACTGTAGAGCAGCTAATTTTCCCAAGCGATTCTTTTTCGCCATCTTGGCAAGCATGAAAATATCACGAAATAAATTGTCATGAATATTTCTGGTCTACTTAAATAAATGCAGTCAGTAAAATAGAAAAATTGCAAAAATTAGTCGCCATGAAGTTGAGCATGAGGAAGAAAATGTGAAATAAAGTGTCAGCGAAAAGAAGTTGGTTTACAGTTTGCCTTAGGAAAAAAAAAATCACATAATAATAGATTTTATAAAAGATCTTGTGCTGAAAAAAGAATTGTATTTTGATAATGAGCTAGGA
Source organism: Modiolus philippinarum (assembly GCA_002080025.1). Classification (NCBI taxonomy): domain Eukaryota; kingdom Metazoa; phylum Mollusca; class Bivalvia; order Mytilida; family Modiolidae; genus Modiolus; species Modiolus philippinarum. Next base: position 31,250 of record MJUU01073555.1, on the reverse strand, counting down.
CATATATGTTATATTTCCCATTTTTTAATTCAAAATTTCAAAATAAAAGTTATAGATACATTTTGAAATTTTGAATTTACAAAATGGGAAATATAACACATGCATGAAATGATAGTTTTTGATAGTTAATTGAAAATATGTACATGTAGTAAAGAGAATCTTAAGGTGGTACGGGAGTCTAAAATTTTGTCAGATAGAATTTTCTGACATTTTCATGATTTACCCTTTGTTATTATATTATACCAAAAATAAAATAAAAATAAGGGGTCACCGGCCATATAAGAATGAAATATGAAATGTAAAAATCTGCTATTTTGGTTGAAATAATAGGGAAAATTAGCGAATTCTAACAAAATTTTAAATCATTTTAGTAACATCAGATAGAATTCTTTAAAATTTGGTAAATTAATAGCTAATATACTGTCCTTCGATTTCCACGAAAAAAAATTGGGGGTCACCGAACTTATTTTTGAATAAATCGCGAAAAACACATTTTTTCCTATTATTTCTATACAAATTATCTCCCCTTAATTAAACTGGAGTTAGCTGAAAGGTTCAATAAAAGTGGCATATTTCATCAAACTTAACTATTACAAGACATTGGAAATGGTTTCGGCAACGTTCCCATAGTGAATTCCATTTTTTGTCACATGCGCAAAAATGATAAGCAATTTTAAACTCCCGTACTACCTTAAGGTAAGCAAAGCCAAGCAATCTCAATTGTGAAATTTTTATCTGACCTGACTTTCAAATATTGAAAAATTGTGTATTGTACAATTTGCAAAATCATTCTTGCTGTAGAAATTTGACTCTGATATTACCAAGGTTGGAAACAGGCCTCAAATTCTAGTTTGCCTTAATTCATCATTTCAATGCATTTATACATCTAAAATACTGCCCTTCCTATATAAAGTGGGGAAGCAGTAACTTCCAATATTTTGTAAATGATATTAATATAAATGTACATGTATATTTGATTTGTTACAGGATATAACTAACAGATTATTAGATTATCAGACTAGAGTTGAAGATATAGGACAGAGATGTACCAACATCCATCCCATCTACCTACGCAAGGACCCACCTGTGTATCCACTCAGAGCTAAAGCTCTTGTTTCGTATTCAAATCAAGAGGTAAACAACATTTAATGATCCCAATACTTATCTTTAGAAAAAAATCAACAGGGAATGTATTAAATAGAGGGGCCTGATGGGGGGGTCTCATCACTAATCACGAAAAATTAATTAATCACAGTTCACAGGAAATTCATTTTGTTAATTTGATCAAGAACGATTCACGGCGATGTTCTAATAACGATTCACGACAAATTAATGAAACGGAATACAAATCACGGGGAATTAAAATCACCGATCACGGAGAACGAAATAAACCCATCGGCCCCTCTAAATACAATAGTACAGTCGTACTTTGATGGCTTGAAAACCTATTGGACCGATAAAAACAGTTCGAGCACAAAGGATGTTCGACATATTGAGGTCGAACTATGTTGAGACTTTAACACAGGGACCATAGAATGTGTTGGAGACATCCTTCATGTTTAAGCTATTACAATTCAAGTCATCAAAATTCAACTGTAGTTAAAATAGCCATTAATTGACGTTTTTTCCACTGGCCTCTATTGTCCACAATTCTAAATGGTGGTGTTTTCTGTTGTTTCCTTCTTAAAAAAAGGAAGCCAAATAAAAACTACTCATTTTATTTTCAACAAACCTAAGGCCATGAAAAAAAATTTTATTGGTTCTCAGGCCCTCCCTCATCTAGTTGGAGGCTTAAAAAAGTCCCTCTTTGACCCTATTTTTTGCCATTTCAATAAAATAAAAATAAAAATTCACCTCCCTCACTACATTTTTTCTGTTTTTTACGATGTAAAAAGCTGCTTTATCTATTTTTGGGGGAAATAAAAAGATAGAAAAAAATCACCTCCCTCCCTCATCTGTTTCAATGAAAAATGGCCTGAGAACCAATGAATTAATTTTGTATGGCCTAACAAGTATTTGATGGCAAACTCTTGAATTGCTAGGGAACAAATGTATGCTGAAGGACATGTTTTTGTCAGCTAATGATAACTTCACTTCCTTGTTTACTGGGTGTAAAAGAATATGTACACTTGACAGGAAATTTCTTCCGATTGCTTACACATGAAAAATATACATACCAAACATTCTGGTCTTCGTCCAAGATCTTAGCACTAAATCTGCTACCTGTTTTCACTTAGTACAGCTTCAAATGTGAAACATTTTTTGATTATGTCTCTCTACCAAGAAGGCTATATACGGTCTAAAGGGAGATAATTTTAATTTACACATCAAATGATGTTTATTGACAGGCTAATTAAGTTATCTCCCTTTTGACCATATATATAGTTAACATTCTACAGGGAGATAATCCATTAATGTTTCTCATTTACATAATTTCATGGACATATCAAGGAGAATGAAACGAGGAAACTATTTTATTTTCTTGATTACATTTTAATGTGATCATGTTTCAAGCTTTGCGGGGGAAAACATCTTTTCATGAATCCCTCACAGAAACATAGCTACTTGTTAAACACTGCCTAGTCAATCAACAATTTAGTGAGTTTGACTTATATTTATAGATGAGTCTATTTCTCAACAATAACAAATTGAATTTCGTCCCGATTAATCACTTTGATGACTATTTCAGCACTCACTGAATCGCATTGACCTGCATTTTACGCTTGATTGACTTAAGTAAAATATTTGATTTTAGATCTTTTCATAACATGAAAATTTTATACAGTATTAACAATCACAATCACCTTGTAAATGAATAAATCTACCCTAATTCAGCTATGATTTGTGACAACCATGATTAAATTTTATGCTTGATGGATTTTAATAGGTTGTTGAAGTCTGTTGGCAATTCCTGTGTGATGGATACATTTTCCTGTGTGTTGAATTTATATCCTTTGCATTTTCGAAAGATTGAAATCTCTTAACTGTAATACCTATTTGAAAAATTCAAAGTCATTGAAGATTTTGTACAAGCATGTGTCAGTGATATAACTTGGTGATATTTTTCAGATAAGTTTACTACCAGGTGATGATTGTATTGTTTTAGATAACTCAGATCAGGACAAGTGGCAGGTATGTTAATTATAGTTTTCGTCACGAGAAAGAATTGTATATCGATGGATATCAACCAGAGTTATGTAATTTCAAAATATAATAAATGAGGCTTTGGTGAGTTTATTACATTTGAAATTACATAATGAGAGTTGATATCCAACAATATAAAATTCTTTCAAGTTGTGAAAACTATTTCTCTTATGATTTTCATAAATAAATGCAGAGAATTTTTAGTGCCGAACTGCTGTTTTTGTTTCAAATAACAACACTGTTGCTAGGTAACGTTAATCATGGCCAACGAGATTTCACAGTTGTCCAATAGAAATGTAGAAATAGTAAAAGCACATCATGTGTGATGGCACTCGACCAATGAAATTCCTTTAAAAGCGATTCAACAAGTTCATATCTAACTCCAGCTTCAAAGCCTCGTTGTGTACTACAAATAACTATTTGTGCAAGGAATAGATAATAATTTATTGGTTCACAGGCCCTCCCACATCTAGTTTGAGGCTTGAAAAAAAGCCCCTCATTTACCCTATTTTTTGCCATTTCAATAAAAAAAAAAAAAA
>MJUU01073554.1:98575-125570 GCA_002080025.1 Modiolus philippinarum | reverse complement strand
TTGGGAAAAGTACACATTGTTGAACTTAGTCATTTATTGGATGAATTATTAATACAGGGTACACAGATTGTCTGAACAACTCCTCCTAGAGTTTTAGGCTAGGAAGCTTTAATTTTGCAGTTCATTTGTACCTATATTGAAGATGTGCATGTGGTATGTATTTTGATTTTGGTTCATTTTTTTTCAAAAAATATACATTGCTCAACTTTCAATTTTTTGGTGATTTGGTAATAGATCTATGCAACCTAGAATAACATGTGTTTAGCGGGGGCATCATATGTGTCTTACAGACACAAATATTACTGAAAAATCCCAATTTGATTCAACCTTGTGCGGGGGCATGTCATCCTCTAGTTTTCTTTGAATTTCTATGGATGTAAAGTTTTAGTTACATATTTTGCATAGCTCTTACGGTTTTTTTATCAGTAAGTGATCAAAAGGGTTGATTTTTTCCCTATTTTGTTTCCAGCTAATAACTGTGTCAAGCTTCTTTTTGTGTCCATCTAATTATTGTGTCAAGCTCTTTACTGTGTCCACATTCACTTTAAACTACTTTTGTTGAAATTTCAGTGGTCGACATGCTGTGGTCGTATCATGCTGTGCTCGGCGTAGCCCTTTATTCTAGATATGTCAAATCTTTATTTTTCATTGGATTTCGATGGGATTTTTTTCTTTTGATTCCTCTTGACCTAAGCTTTCAGAATTATGTCAATGGATTTGGCATAGCTCATACTGTTTCTGAGCTACAAGGGGTCAAAAGGGCCAAATTTGCAATTTGTCTAAATATGTAAAATCTTTATTTTTCATCGAATTTCCATGGGATTTATTTCTTTGGATTTCTCTTGATGTAGGCTTTTTGTCTGTAGTTGCTCTTACCGTTTTTTTATCAATATGTGAGCAAACGTGTTAATTTTTTTCCCTAGTTTGTGTCCAGCTAATAACTGCGTCAAGCTCATTTTCGTTTCCATCTAATTATTGTGTCCAGCTCTTTACTGTGTCCACAATCACTTTAAACTACACTTGTTGAAATATCAGTGGTCGCAGTCGTATCATGCTGCGCTCGACGTAGTCCTTTATTTTGGGAAGGTGAAACATTAGGAAAACAGTAGTCATCGTATGGAAAAGGCCCGAGTATGAAGTCGGAGTCTGTCAACACACATTTTTGAAATTAATAAGAAGAATTCTTTGTAAGATTATAAGCTTATAACATTCATCATATAAAAATTTAGATCCAAATTGAATAAGATAATAACTTGGAAAGTTGGTTGATTTCCCACACATTTGATGAAAAATCTAGAGTCCAGCACCGCCCGGATGACTTCCTGTTTAGTTTGTTTACATTTTATCTGCTCTTTGATTGGTCCAAATTTAACTATGACATCATCATGAAATTATCTATTTAACTCAGTCAGTCAGCTTGGTTTAACTGTGCCATTAGTTTTAATTTCTGGCACAATAATTGCTACTATGAATTGAAGATATGCTACAATCCATTGTATTTTTGTATAAGGATTTATAATGTGTCTACTTTTTCAGGGTATATTTTCTGTGATTAGTTGTCATTCTGAGGTCTACCTCGTAGTCACTGTGGAAAAGGTTTTACAAGGACCAGTTGGGCCAGCAATAGAATCATATCTGAAGGCCCTTGAGGGCAAGACTGGATCAAAGCAGCATAAACAGATGAAACAGTTCTGTTCTAACATTGGACACCATAGGATGCCTTTTGCCTGGGCAGCATGGTAATTTACTGAAATTTGATGATTAATCATCCATTTAAAAAATTATGAGCAAAAAATATGATTACACCTTCATATTTTATGTAAGAATAAAATCTGTTGAAATAATGTTTCTTATTTTGTATTTTAGCTAAACTTCCCAGGGTGAGTTTTTTTATGTTATTACTTCATCAAAGATTGCTGCCAACCAGGAACATAGTTAAACATAGCATCCTATGGGAAATCCATTTGAATTTTCTCCTATGAATCCTCTTGAACAATAATATGATCATAATAATCACTGTGTGGTCCCCTCTAAAGTTAATTTCTCAGCTTATGTATGCAGTAATGATTTGATATTTGGCTCGAAGCTTTGGTATGATGAGTTTAACTGTGTTTCCCCTTATTAAATATTTTATGAAAGGATATGAGTAAATGAACACGAGACCACAACACATATGTTAACTCCAACTGCAATAATTTAAATGAGCTGTATGGTCATTTGGGAATCTAATTCCTCATCAGCAGCACTAGAATCCAAACATAGGAAATCCATAATCCAAAAAAAAAAAAAAAGTTTCAAATGCATAAAACCAAACGAAATCCGAATAATCAGTAAATTAAATATCAAATATAGCTAAGGACAAAACTAAGATGGAGAGAGTTAAACCTTAGGTTTTAGAATTTACATAAATTTAGATAATAATAATTGAACAAAGTGTACACATGAGATATAATCTCATGTACAAGTACATCCTATCTAAGAAAAATAAAGAGCATACATCTCTAACACAGGGAATTGATTTTTCAACTCCACACTGCATTAAAAGTCCTTTACTCGTCTACTTCCTGTTTGACGGTAATTTTAATTTTTTTCCCATTATAGGCATTTATTGAAATTTTTTGTCAAGGATTTCTCACCATATGTATGTAGTTATGACTTGATATTTGGTCTATGGCTTTGGTATGATAAGTTGTACCGTGTCTCCCATTTTCAAGTCTGTCACTCATCTACATGGATTTTGGCTCTGGATAACTCTTTTCAGTAATTTTTGTTATTTCCCCAAATTCTTGTTTGTGGATATATATCTGGCGGGAGCATCCATGTCTCATGGACACATTTTCTGTATTTTTTTTTTATATAATACCTTAGTCAAGATGGCTGCAACTGGGGAACATAGTTTAACAGAGAACCCTATATTAAGCAGTCTTTCACTTATCTCACAAAAAAGGGCATAAATTAAGTTTTCATTAGTTTAGCATTAGGGATTTTAAGAAATCTGCATTAGGGGTAAGACTGTAAAAGAATACAAAAATCTTTTCCTCTAAAACCAAAAGTTCAATCGAAAAAAAAAATTGCAATAGTCCTTGTGTGGTCCCATTTACAAAGAGATTTTTGATTACTAATTCAATGTGGCAGCTGTCTGCTAATATAATTTAACAAAAGGGCTTATATGCTGTTAGCAAGAATATAAAAAGGCAATATAGGCTCTATAGAGTCTCTTGTTTGTTTATTTTACAGTCAAGTGTTTTCCAGGGAGTATGGACCTACTGTATCGATTGAGCAATATAGGCTCTATAGAGTCGCTTGTTTGTTTATTTTACATTCAAGTGTTATCCAGGGAGTATGTGAGCAATATAGGCTCTTTAAGGTCTCTTGTTTATTTTACAGTCAAGTGTTATCCAGGGAGCATGTGAGCAATATAGGCTCTATAGAACCTCTTGTTTGTTTATTTTACAGTCAAGTGTTTTCCAGGGAGTATGTGAGCAATATAGACTCTATAGAGTCTCTTGTTTGTTTTAATTTACAGTCAAGTGTTATCCAGGGATTATGTGAGCAATATATATAGGCTCTATAGAGTCTCTTGTTTGTTTGTTTAACAGTCAAAGTGTTATCCAGGAGTATGTGAGCAATATAGGCTCTATAGAACCTCTTGTTTGTTTATTTTACAGTCAAGTGTTATCCAGGGACTATGTGAGTAATATAGGCTCTATAGAGTCTCTTGTTTATTTTACAGTCAAGTGTTATCCAGGGAGTATGTGAGCAATATAGGCTCTATGGAGTCTCTTGTTTGTTTATTTTATAGTCAAGTGTTATCCAGGGAGTATGTGAGCAATATAGGCATTATAGAGTCTGTTGTTTTTTATTTTACAGTCAAGTGTTATCCAGGGAGTATGTGAGCAATATAGGCTCTATAGAGTCTCTTGTTTTTTTATTTTACAGTCAAGTGTTATCCAGGGAGTATGGACCTAGAGTTTTACATCTGTATACTGGTAGATATAATGGAAACAAAATCTCAGAAGAAGATCTGATCAAACATTTACAAGATTTTAGAAAGTAAGCATAATTTTTTTTATTTTACAGTCAAGTGTTATCCAGGGAGTATGGACCTAGAGTTTTACCACTGTATAGATATGATGGAAACAAAATCTCAGAAGAAGATCTGATCAAACATTTACAAGATTTTAGAAAGTAAGCATAATAGGTACATGTTCAAATTTCCAAAATCATTTATTGGAAGCCCCCTCGCAATTAAAACTAGAAGTGGGCATAATTTTTATAGGACCGCAAAACTTTTGCGGCCATATTATGGTATGGCGCAGTCGTCGGCGTCTGCGTCTGCGTCTGCGTTAGCGTCAGCGTCTGTGGCTAGCATAACTTTGTTTCTGGTGGACGGATCATCTTCAAATTTCAGTATGAGGTTTCTTGGCATAAGGTTAAATATGAGTCTTTGACATTTTCAGGAAATTTACCAATATTGGAACCAGAATCAAAATTCCAAATGCTTATTGCACATCTTCAGACAATATGTAAGAATTCTATAACAAAATCAAATATATAAATCCAAAAATGTAGAATGAGTTCCACTGACAACGTTACATGTGTCAAAATAGACATCTTTGGGCCTTTTGTTTGCACATAGACCAATATTAAAAATCTGAAAAATTACTGCGCATTTTAAGCATATATGCAACAATTTTATAACAAAACTAGAACACCTAATCCAAAAATGTAGGAGGAGTTCCACTGACAAGCTCACATGTATCAAAGTAGACATCTTGGGGCCTCTTGTTTGCACCAAGACCAATATCAAAAATCTACTGCATATATGCAACAATTCTATAACAAAATTAAAACCCTAAATCCAAAAAAGAGCTATGAGTTCCACTGACAAAGTTCATCTAATGGAAAGACCCTGTCTGTCCGTCTGTCTATCTGTCTGTCTGTCTGTCCATCCATTTACCTTGTCAGTGCATGTTCTCCTAAACGGCTGCTTGGATTTTGATGAAATGTTACACAGTTGTAGTACACCATCTGAAGATGTGCATGAAGTGATATGGTTGCTGCCCAAAATTTTTAAAGGGGAGATAATTCGTCTGAATATTTTCAGGAAAAATGGGGAGGCGAACCTTGTCAGAACATGTTCTCCTAAACGGCCGCTTGGATTTTGATGAAATGATACACAGATGTAGTACACCATCTTAAGATGTGCATACAGTAACATGATTGCTGCTTGAAATTTTGAAGGGGAGATAATTCGTCTTTGAATATTTTCTGAAAAAAGGGGGATGCGATCCTTGTCAGCGCATGTTCTCCTAAACGGCAGCTTGGATTTTGATGAAATGTTACACAGTTGTAGTACACCATCTGAAGATGTGCATGAAGTTATATAGTTGGTGCCCGAAATTTTGAAGGGGAGATAATTCGTCTTTGAATATTTTCTGGAAAAAGGAAGGTGGACTTGTCAGTGCATGTTCTCTTAAGCGGCTGCTGGATTTTGATGAAATATTACACAGTTGTAGTACACCACCTGTAGATGTGCATGAAGTGATATGGATTTTGAAGGGGAGATAATTTGTATTTGAACATTATCTTTGTAAAGGTTGAGGGGTGATCCTTGTCAGTGCATATTCTCCTAAACCACTGCTTTGATTTTGATGAAATGTTGCACAGTATAGTACACCAGCTGAAGTTGTGCATGAAGTTATATGGTTGTTGTCAGAAATTTTGAAGGGGAGATAATTCGTCTTTAATATTTTCAGAAAAAAGGGGGAGGTATATCATTTTGTCTATACTTGTATTGTGTCCACATTTGTACTGTGCCCCAAACTGTATTGGGTCAACACACGCTTAAATTTACGCTTTCCATATTGATTCAGGGTTCAATTAGCGGAGGGTTTACCTGGGTGCCATTTGGCAACAGCTCTAGTTTTATTCATATAATAACAAACTTGTCAAAACCCAGAGTAAAATTGTTAGAAGCAAAGTCGATGATCAATTAGAATCGGATCATCTTTTGCCTGAACATCTTAAGAAATTACTTGTAGAAGGTAGTGAACGTTATCAAGGGAGCAACAAAGTATGTTGCAAAAGATATTTCTAAAACATGTTACCAAGAAGCATGTTATAATATTCTCCCGGGGTATAACTGTTTATTAAAATTACTTTAATGGGCTGCTTGATAGTTAAAATTAAATGATTTTATTAAAATGTCCATTTTCATTTATGCAACCAATACTTCTTATTTGTCTATGCTGTCATGGGCACTCCCATAGAAATGTCAGCTATTAGACCACATATGATAAATGTTTCTGCTGAGCATTAAGGTCTTTGTAAATTTATATGATAAAAGACACCATTTGTTATGAGAACAACAAATAACATAATTATACCCCACTCAATATGGGGAACGTAGGTGTGGGGTAGGTGAGTCAAATAAGTATGTCACTCAGTAGGAGAAGGTAGGTATGGGTTTTCCTTTGTACTCAGGTGAGTCAAATAAGTATGTCACTCAGAAGGAGAAGGTAGGTATGGGATTTTCCTTTGTACTCAGGTGAGTCACTCAGTAGGAGAAGGTAGGTATGGGTTTTCCTTTGTACTCAGGTGAGTCAATAAGAATGTCACTCAGTAGGAGAAGGTAGGTATGGGATTTTCCTTTATACTCAGGTGAGTCAAATAAGTATGTCACTCAGTAAGAGAAGGTAGGTAGGTAGGTATGGGTTTTCCTTTGTACTCATTTGAGTCAAATAAGTATGTCACTCAATAGGAGAAGGTAGGTATGGGATTTTCCTTTGTACTTAGGTGAATCACTCAGTAGGAGAAGGTAGGTATGGGTTTTCCTTTGTACTCAGGTGAGTCAATAAGTATGTCACTCAGTAGGAGAAGGTAGGTATGGGGTTTTCCTTTGTACTCAGGTGAGGCAAATAAGTATGTCACTCAGTAGGAGAAGGTAGGTATGGGATTTTCCTTTGTACTCAGGTGAATCAAATAAGTATGTCACTCAGTAGGAGAAGGTAGGTATGGGTTTTCCTTTGTACTCATATGAGTCAAATAAGTATGTCAGTCAGTAGGAAAAGGTAGGTATGGGATTTTCCTTTGTACTCAGGTGAGTCACTCAGTAGGAGAAGGTAGGTATGGGTTTTCCTTTGTACTCAGGTGAGTCAATAAGTATATCACTCAGTAGGAGAAGGTAGGTATGGGGTTTTCCTTTGTGCTCAGGTGAGTCAATAAGTATGTCACTCATTAGGGAATAAGGTATGGGGTTTGCCTTTGTACTCAGGTGAGTCAGTAAGTATGTCACTTAGTAGGAGAAGGTAGGTATTGGGTTTTCCTTCGTACTCAGGTGAGTCAATAATTATGTCACTCTTTAGGGGAAGGTAGGTATGGGGTTTTACCTCGTACTTAGGTGAGTCAATAAGTATGTCACTCAGTAGGAGAAGGTAGGTATGGGGTTTTCCTTTGTACAAAGGTGAGTCAATAAGTATGTAACTGTAAGAGAAGGTAGGTATCGGGTTTTACTTTGTACTCAGGTGAGTCAATAAGTATGTCATTCAGTAGGAGAAGGGTGGTTTGGGGTTTTCCTTTGTACTCAGGTGAGTCAATAAGTATGTCACTCAGGAGGAGAAGGTAGGTATGGGGTTTTCCTTCATACTCAGGTGAATAAATAAGTATGTCACTCTTTAGGGGAAGGTAGGTATGGGGTTTGACTTCGTACTTAGGTGAGTCAATAAGTATGTCACTCAGTAGGAGAAGTTTCCTTTGTACTCAGGTGAGTCAAATAAGTAAGTCACAAATAAGTACGTCACTTTTTAGGGGAAGGTAGGTATGAGGTTTTCCTTTGTACTCAGGTGAGTCAATAAGTATGTCATTCAGTAGGAGAAGGGTGGTTTGGGGTTTTCCTTTGTACTCAGGTGAGTAAATAAGTATGTCACTCAGTAGGAGAAGGTAGGTATGGGGTTTTCCTTCGTACTCAGGTGAATAAATAAGTATGTCACTCTTTAGGGGAAGGTAGGTATGGGGTTTGACTTCCTACTTAGGTGAGTCAATAAGTATGTCACTCAGTAGGAGAAGGTAGGTATGGGGTTTTTCCTTTGTACTCAGGTGAGTCAATAAGTATGTCACTCAGTAGGGGAAGGTAGGTATGGAGTTTTCCTTCATACTCATGTGTGTCAATAAGTATGTCACTTTTTAGGGGAAGGTAGGTATGAGGTTTTCCTTTGTACTCAGGTGAGTCAATAAGTATTTTTGTCTTAAACACCCTTTTATCACCGTTTTTTCTCATCTTGATTGTATAGTAGAAGTATTTGGTCAGCTTTGTCACTCCACTTTTCTGTTACTCATCTACTTCCTGCTTGTTACTCATCTACTTGCTGTTTGCCTATAACTTTAGTTGTCATGAAAAAAAGGATAACAGGAAACATCTGCTATGGCTGAATATTACAATTACATCCCACAATCTGCCAGGGAACTGTACAGAAAAAGCACAAATAAAATAAAAGACAAACATAAATAATGACAGTAACGCAGTACAACCGGACTTGGTACCTGCACTAGCAAAAGCCAGTTGTATGGTTAAACCGGTTTGTGGGTAACCTAGCCCTTCTCTGTCTTGTTTCCCTATAGGGTAGATTCCGGTAAATACGGACACCTTGGGTCATGACAATGTTTGAAACGCTCGGAGAAGTGAGCCATAGCTAATCAGTACGTAGTTGTCGTATCCTGTATATTGATCCCGTGCAATTAGATGTAAAAACCAGTAAATATCAAATGTTTCTAAAACTGTTCCCATATAAAAATGAGAATACTTGTACCAGTGCTAGTCAGGAAAATACGGACATGTGTCAAGAAAATATGGACAATGACTAAAGAGTTAATTTCCTACATCTATTCTAATGACTTCCCCTCTGCATCTGTTCAGTTTTTGAATATTGTCATCCTTCAAGTGTATATTTAGGAACATTTGTAACTAACCGATATTGCATACAGACTTGATACAGGCACTAGCAAAAGCCAGCGGTAGGGTTTAACCGGTTTATGGGTACACAAACATAGTCCCCTTATATGCCTCTTGTGGTTCCTTGATTTGGCAAATAAAAATTGTGTATCTATTTTAAATGCATGAAAGATACTGTACAAATATCTTATATCCAAACACTAGAAAAACGATTACCATAATAGATCCCCGAAAAATCTGAGATTGAAAAATAGATGTGAGGACGACAATTTCTTCATCGCTAGTAAACTAAATTTAGTATAAGAAAACCTCATTAATTGGCTATGTACAAAGTGACGTTATATAGAAGAATATTATTTCAAGTAAAATGTAATTTCAAATCTAATATCTGTTTTATTGTTTGCGCTTTCTACCTCAAGTATCAAACTAACATTTTAGTTTGTAAAAAGGCTTCAAATGGTGATGGTCTTACATGATTTCAATATCGGGTATAGTGAGTGTCCTGACTAGGATGGTTTCGGCATGAAACAATTGGTTTCATGTGGTTAGTGTTATAGTCGATATATCATGACCTTGGTTATATTTCAATTCCTATTCCTTAACCAATTTTAAATTGCTGCCATCTGTTTCTGAAAAAGATGAAGACAATTTTCCAAATTGGTTAAACAATTGCTGAACCAATCTTATAGTGTTACAATTCAAGTATTGCAATCACACTATAGAATTGGTTTAACAATATGATTAGATGATTCTTACCACAAGAAATCTTCTGTCTTTATGCTTATTGAATGAATACAGCTTGAGTTATTTGAAGTTATATAAATAGTTAATTATATTTGGCAATTTATTTTTCAAGAACTGCAAACAAAATGTTGAAAATGCTAAATTGTTAGATTAAAGTTATAATTTCTAATTTCCAATAATTTTTTTTATCTTTGGTATATTTTAAAATATAATGGTTATTCATTTTCATTATTTTTCTGTAAAAATGGAAAAATGAAAAAAATAACAAGGGAGATCATAATTGTGATATAATTATGTCCCCTAAATAAATTAGTACTTTCAGGTTTTCCTCCCAAAAATTATCTTCATGATAAAAATTCAGAACCAAAAATATAAAAAAGTGCTGGAAATGGCATTATAATATTAAATTTGTGTTCATATCAAAGATAATAAAAAAACATTTAGAAAGATTTCCTAAAGTAAAATTAAGAATTTCCCCATCCTAAGAAAAAAATTATGCTTTACAAAGGCAGTTTTCTTTAGTACATCTAAAATAAAGTTTTAGCATGGATTCTCTGTAAGCACCAGATTTACTTGGAAATGGCATGTCACAAATTTAGCTGAATTCCTTTTATATGTCGCAAGTAAAGACATGAGTTACAAAAATAATGTTAGTTTGTAATTATGGACCTCCGTTGTCATGGTAACTTATGCACTTTTCAAATCTGATTTTTTTAAAGGAATATAAATGCATTTCATATTTTATGATGTTAATTAAGAGCATTATTGACCATATCAAGAACAGATTAACACTTTGCAAAAATAATAATAAAAAGTAAAAGTGAGGCTATCGAATATATCAAGAAATTGATCTTTTTTCAATGAAAATTTTCGACAAAATTATGGTTATTTTGTCATTTTTCAGGGTCAGTTTTAAGGAAACGCACCACTTGCATATCCTTTGTAGGAACATTGTAATACTCATCTAGGTTAGTTGTTCAAAGAATAAGTAAGAATAAGTATCCTAGAAGATCGATGTTAAAGTTGAGTTACCATGGAAACGAGGCAAAATTGGCCATTTCTATAAAAACTGTATAACTATGTAATTACCACTTACCTGACACTAGATATCAATTCTGTTCCTCATATACACCTTTAAGGCTCAGTCTAACATGTAATAACCTTGGAATGATTTCTAGGTCATTTACCTTGTCTTCAAGGTCACTTAGAAAAAACAAGTTTTTTAATTGATCCTTTTCAAAAGCTCAATTTTCATTTGACCTTGACAATATGAACATTGACCTTAAGATTGTTTCAAGGTTGTGCTAAGTTTGAAGGATATCTAATCAGATTTATAATGAATAGTTATATGATCTAAGCTCCTATATACACTATATTCAAAGCTATACAGTTTTCTAAAGAAATGGCCATTTTTGCCCTGTTTCCATGGTAACCACTTTTAACATTAATTTTCTACAACATCTATTCTTACCCCACTGAGATTTTTATATATTTTGAATTACTAGCCTAGCTCTTTAGGATTATTGTCCAATACAGTATTTGAAGTTGGTGCCTATTCTAAAAATTGAAACTGAAAAGTGAGGAAATTAGCATAATTTTGTCAAAAATCTGAGGTCTAAAAAGGCCAAATTCTTGAAATCTTTGTAAGCCTTGTTCTGACTTCACATCTCTGTAAATTTTTGAAACTGTTTTTAAGATGGTCAATAATTTTCTAAATTAACCCCATACAAAAGTATATCTGATATGGACTGATCCTTCTTGAAATATTAAGGGTTTGAAAAATGGATGCCATCGCTACCATGGCAACGGAGGTCATTAATAATAAATTAGTATTATTTTTGTGAATCATAGGTTAATATCAACCTATGAAATGAATATCAGGTAAATCTGTGACATGCCGATTCTCAACCTATATTGAAATTGTTTGGTCCTTACAGAGAATCCATGTTAGAAGATATCCAGAGGTGAGTATCAACTTTTTTAATTGTTTAACCAATTTTACAGTTTGACAGCAACAACTGTGTTGTAAAACTGTAAGATTGGTTCAACAATCCTCAACCTAAGTTCTGCTGTTGGTCAAACGAAAAAAAAAGGATTGATTTCAGCAGTTTTTAACTTAGGAAGAGGGAATTTTAAAAATTGATTGAGGAATTGGTATTGAAGTATGACCATGGTGATAATGTATGGACAGTAAAAGTATAAATGTACATATTATAAAAGCATGATTACATTCTGCTTTGTCTTGGAATTAGCGTACTGTGGATGCATTTATTTTCAAGGGTTCCAATTTTCGTGGTTTTGAACTTTGAACTTTGAACTTTTTATTTCTCAAGACCCCAACTGGGGTATGTGAATACAAACAATATAACATATATACATAGAATAATGCATGGAGTGTCAAGTACAATATATTTTGCTAAAATTCATACATTCCTGGGTTCCTAAATTCATGGTTTCAGACTTTCGCCATTGAAAGGTTATGGGAACTTTGTATTTCGTTTGGTTTTTAATTTCGTGGTTAGAGTCAACCACGAAATCCACGAAAATTGGCTCCCCACGAATAATAGTGCATTCACAGTATTTGATTGGTTAAGCCCTTCTGTCACTGTGCATTATCAGTAAATGGTGCACAATCCACTATTTTCACTAAGATATCTTGTGTGAACACTTGAAATGAAAAGTTTTTATTATATGCATTAATTTGTACTTTTATTGTCATGTAAATATGTTGGCAGGGCGTACATTTTACATGAAGCACGCTTCAGTCAAAATGAGCTACGGCCCAAACTTTTACAATCCAATAAAACTACATTACAGTTCATTCATTTCTTAAATGCTTTGTAAATGACATTTCACAGTTTACTGATCTTGACCAATAATATCAGAAAAGCTTTTCAGTTTTTTGTCTCACCCGCGACGAAAAAGTCGCGGAAGTGAGACTTAGGGATAGTGTTTCCGGCGGCAACAACAACAATTTGCAAACTTTTGTGAATTAATAAGCTTATGTTAGTTGTAGGTCCATAGTATTTGATGTGCAGTTGCACTGTTTTGGGTACAACTCAAATCCCTACTTAGATTATAGTCCTGGCCCCTAAGTCACGCATGAACGATCACATTATTTTTTTTAGCAAGCAGTTTGTACAGCCTATACCAGTATTCCTAGGCACTTGATATTTGATATGCAGTTGCGTCTTGGGGAGTACATACCAATTCCATGCCCAGATGATGGCCCTGGCCTCTAAGTCAAGCATGAACGATCACATTAAGTTTTTAGCAAGCAGTTTGTACTATCTATACCAGTAGTCCTAGGCACTTGATATTTGACATGCAGTTGCGTCTTTTGGGAGTACATATCGATTCCATGCCCGGATGGTGGCCCTGGCCCCTTAGTCATGCATGAACAATCACATTAAGTTTTTAGCAAGCAGTTTGTACAGCCTATACCAGTAGTCCTAGGCACTTGATATTTGATATGCAGTTGCGTCTTGGGGAGTACATACCGATTCCATGCCAGGATGGTGGCCCTGGCCCCTAAATCACGCATGAATGATCACATTAAGATTTTAGCAAGCTGTTTGTACAGCTTATACCAGTAGACCTAAGCACTTGATATTTGATATGCAGTTGCGTCTTTGGGAGTACATACTGATTCCATGCCCAGATGGTGGCCCTGGTTCCTTAGTCATGCATGAGTGATCACATCATTTTTTTCCTAAGGAAATTGTAAACACAGTTAAAGATTATATCTTATTTTTATTCCGGCTGCAGTAGATCAATTTGCAAATTAAGGCGATGCAAGGGGCGGGCGAGACTTATGCTGTGTCCACATTTTTCTTCAACTTTTTTCTCTAGCTTCTGTGCCTGTATATTAATTTTTATCTCGCCAGGACGAATGTCCGGAGAGCTATTGTTATACCTCCGGTGTCGGCGTCGTCGGCGGCGGCGGCATCGTCAGCGTCAGCAAAACTTTAACCTGGCTTGTGGAATGGAGACCTGAAGAGCTAGGATGTTGATATTTGGTATGTGACTTCCTTGTGATGAGAGCTTTCTTCTGGTACCATATTTGTAGACATTNTGACCTTGTACTGTGTCCGCACCTGTATTGTGTCCACACCAACTTTATTTTGCACTTACCATATCGATTCAGGGTTCAATGAGCGGGGGTATCTTTGGCTGCCATTCGGCGACAGCTCTTGTTGTAGACATTTTGACCTTGACCTAGCCCTTAGGGCTATTTTTAAAAAACTTTTAACCTTGCCTTTAGAAGGTAGGCTTTTAGTGGTAGAGTGTTAATATTTGGTATGTTACTTCCTTATGATGAGAACTTTCTTCTGGTACCATATTTGTAGGCATTTTGACCTTGACCTTGCCCTGAGGGCAATTTTTTTAAAAACTTTAACCTTGCTAACTTGTCTTCTGAAACTCTTGTTTTGTACACTCTCGAGGCAACCTCTACACTTTCATGTGTTATTTATTTCATTTCTCCAAACAATTATCACAGAAAATTGCTAGAGAAAAAATTTCTTTGTCATTTCAGCAACAAGCCTTTTCTAAGGAAAAATCTCTTTAAATCTGTGTTCTCAACAAAAATACCTCCTGCAGTCCGTCTACCATGGAAAAGAATGACTTCAAATATGCCAAAGTGTACTTTTCACAATGAATCCATATAATGTACAAGAACTTTTTTCACCCATCAGTTTAAAGATATATAAATACCACGGCTCTAATAAACTCAAAGCTAAAATTGAACTTTGACATGTACACTTTGGAAATGGGTGTCTAGAAATGGCTGTCTGTAGAGCAAATCCACTTGAGCCTAACGGCCCGATTGATCACTTTCACGAACATAACGTAAATACATATATTTTCAAGCTTTAAATAATGAACCGGGGAAAAATTTCTAAGTGCACGTACGTGTGTACGGGTATACAATTAACAATTGTTAATTATCAAATGTCTGTATTTAAATGACAGTGTAAATTAAATATTGTCAGGAAAATGTGGACAGTCAGAAAACCACGCCTGAAGTGATAATTTCACATCAAAATATTATTAAACATGAAAACATTGTTCCATACAGTTTTCTGTACATAATTTGAGATATGAATTGTTTTTTGTAAATACACACCTTATTTTGATAATCATAAGTTGCCGTGAGTTTCTGTGAAAAATGTCCGGTAATGTAAACTTTTAAGAAAGAAAATGTGGCCATCTTGGTTTAAGTGGTTCTGTAAGATACCTATGTCTAGAAATTGTGGTATTGTTATGAATTTCTGTAAAGGTGTTTCCTGTTAATATTATTGCCATATTTACAAATAAATTTTGTTACAACACCTCCAGTATTAGGAGGAATTTAATATAAGGTAAGTGGATACTGTCCATATTTTCCTCTTGGGATTTTCCTGCTGTCCGTATTAACTGGAATCTACCCTAGTGTAACAAAAATACGAATAAAATCCAATACAGGTAGACTGCTAACTCCATGACCACAATCTTGAAAGGGAGACAATAGGACAAAACATATATAAATTCTACTAATCCACAATAACAATAATAACAATGCAGAAAATACTACTACAGTATTCTGTTATATATATCATGAGAGAAAATCTCTCTCATTTGATAAAATTTAGGTGATTGAGGCTAGCTCATAAGATTTGAAAATTAAGTGACAGGATTTGGTAAGTTTATCCAGTATAATTGTCTTTCTGTTATTTGTTTTGAGGTATAAAGTTGGTATTTTCAGACCAGAGAAACAGTCAAAGTTACAAGAAGTACCAGGCAGTTTGAAGATAACTTTAAAGAGATTAACATCAGAGGAAATGTTACAAAGTAAGTATTAAAAACTAATCTTAACCCTGACCCCTCACCCAGACTGTGACCTCTAAATCCCAAACCCTGACTCTGACCTCTAACCCTCTAACCCTGACTCTGACCTCTAAACCTCTAACCCCAACTCTTACCTCTTAACCGCCTAGCCCTGAATCTGACCTCTAAACCCCTAACCCATACTCTGACCTCTAATCCCCTAACCTTAACTCTGACCACTTAACCCATAACCCAGACTCTGAACTCTAAACCTCTAACCCCAACTCTTACCTCTTAACCCCCTAGCCCTGAATCTGACCTCTAAACCCCTAACCCATACTCTGACCTCTAATCCCCTAACCTTAACTCTGACCACTTAACCCATAATCCAGACTCTGAACTCTAAATCCCAAACCCTTACTCTGACCTCTAGACCTCTAACCCTGACTCTGACCTCTAAACCTCTAACCCCAACTCTCACCTCTTAACCCCCTAGCCCTGACTCTGACCTCTAATCATACACTGACTCCGACATCTAAACCCCTAACCCAGTCTCGTGACCTCTAAAACCCCTAACCCAGGCTCTGACCTCTATTTCTTTACACTGACTCAGACCTCTAAATCCCTTTACCCTGACTCTGACCTCTAAACCTTGAAACTCAACTCTGACCTCTTAACCCCCAAACATTGACTCTGACCTCTTAACCCCTAACCCAGACTCTGACCTCTAATCCCTTACACTGACTCAGACCTCTAAACCCCTTATCGTAGATATTGTGTAAAATGGAGAAAATGTGTTGTGTTCTGATCTTTAACTATCATACATAAGCAATACAAAGGAAGTAAAGTCATACGCTATAAAGTTACTAGGCCACGTTAGTGTTAGTACAGTAGCGTAACTTAGCGCTATAATAGCGTGCTAAATTCACGACAAATATTGAAATTGTAAAAATATGCATTAAAATTAATTCTCACAATAAAATAAAAATTAAATTAAAGTCGCTCTCAAAATAAAGATCACTTATATCTTATCAAAGTTCTATATATTTTCACCATTTGTTCACTTATTAAAACAAACATTAACATAATTGTCCGCGTTCACTTAATATACATTGTCCACTAAAATACACTAAAGCATCATCAAGTATAAGTCCATTTTTATGCCCCTGAGGATTGAAGATTCGGGCCATATAGTTTTTGGTATGTCTGTTTGTCTGTTAATCCGTCTTTTGACCTCGTGACCTTGACCTTGGCATATGATAGACTTTTTGAAAAAATAATAAACTTTAACATTGGATATATCTTTTGAATGGTAAGTGATATGGCTTTCATATCTTGCATGTGCATTCCTTGTGGCATGACCTTTTTATTGGTACAAGCATATTTGACTTTGTGACCTTGACCTTGACATGTGAACAGCTGCATAAAAACTTTAACATTGAGTATATCTTTTGAATGGTAAGTGATAGGGCTTTCATATTTTGCATGTGTATTCCTTGTGGTAAGGCCTTTCAGTTGGTACCAGCATATTTGACCTTGTGACCTTGACCTTGGCATGTGCCTTTCCGGTAAAATTTCACCAGAAAAATGAAAATATATATTATTTTATTTTATATATAAAAAGACTGTATAAAAAGGTGATTTCTGTTTTTGCATCTGCTTGCAATCATCATTTGATGTGAATTAACTTCTCAGTTGATACCTGAGAATTAATTTCTACAATTTATTTTGTCAGAAGGACATTAATTGTTGTTCAAAGTTGCTAAATGTATCGTCTTAACTTCTGCTTGGGGGGCATAAGTGTTTCACAAAACACATCTTGTTTTCTTCTGTTTTCACGATATTGATGCTTGTAGACTTATCTCCATGTTGTATATTATGTTGCTCTTTCCCTCCACAAATGCTCATGTGATGTTTTTATTACAGTTTTTACAACTCTTGTTTGACTTACAGTCTGAAACACGATAATTGCCCAAACAAGTGAAACAAAGTTTCTTGTGTTTTACGATTTTCAGTCTCTCATTTTTTTCAGGTACTTTTGTGCAGTCTCCTGGAAAATGTACTCCTGCACAATTAATACATGGACATATCTTAATCTCTCTTTTAACATTTCCCCGTTTACTGTAAGTTGATTTCGGCATCGGTGTATTTCTAGCTCCGGTCAGAAATGTTGCAGTTGTGTGTAATTCTTGTCGGTAAATTGGCCTGTTTCCAACACTTTTACCTCTTTAGTAATTGCTTTTCTAAGAATTTTCAAACTCAAATTGTCAGTATCGTATTCACGTGCAATGTTCTTTCTGATTTCTACTGGTAATTTACTGATGATTATAGGAACTAAAAGCGCTCCATACATTTCTTGGGTTTGGCCCAAACATTCAAGTCCTCTTACATAAGTTTCTAGACAATCCTCCTAATTTCTCAGGCTATTCAACTCGTTTATCTGCGATGGAAACTCCGTAAGTGCATTCATGTAAGCATTTAACATTTTTTGTGGGCTACTGTATCTCTCTCGAAGTAAGGGTTCAGCTGTCTCATAATTTGCAGTCGTGAGCGAAAATCCTGCTATTGTTTGTGTGGCTGTTCCTACTACTTGGGCTTTGAGATAACTAAATTTTTGGATTGGTGTTAAATTACTATTGTAATGTATTGTTGAGTTGAACGAATCCCAAAAGGTACTCCATTGCAATATATCTCTGTCAAAATGTGGCAAATCTAATTTTGGTAGTCTTATAGTGTTAGTAGTTACTTGCGGGGGTGGCATGGATTGAAAGTCTCTACGATCATATGTGCTTTGTAGATTTGAACTCGGGCCAGACAAAATATGTGTATAGTTGTCTGTTACTGTATCTTTTGTCATGCTCAATATTTCATTTGTATTTTCTAAGTTTGCAGATGTATTTGTGTAAATATGAGTTTCTGTGCGTGGCATAAAATTGTCAGCGTTGACATTTGAGTATAGTAGAATGTGAAGTTTTTTCAGATATTGGTTGCATATGTGTGCAAATTTGTCTTAATGTACTGTCTAAGTTAAACATATACTCATCAGTATTGGTGATTTCCTGTTCAATATCCTCTGGTTCCATAGAATCAATCAATTTGTCATTAAGTTCATTTAAAGTCTTCTGTTTTATCAACAGGGCTTCCTCAATAGCTTTGATTTCTCGTACCTTGATCGTATCCGAATTCTCCAGCTCCTAAAATTGTCTTATTAATCTAGTCACTATAGCTCTGTTTCATGCACGTATTGCCTTTATCTTTGCCTCCATTTTCCAAACAGTCACGGCACCAAAAATATCATAAATATTGTGTAAAATAGAGAAAATGCGTTGTGTTCTGATCGTTTACTATCGTACATAAGCAATACAAAGAACGTAACATCATATGCTATAAAGTTACTAGGCGACGTTAGTGTTAGTACAGTAGCGTAACATAGCGCCATAATAGTGCGCTGAATTAAAGACACCCCTTAACCCTGACAAGAGCAACAGTCAAAGTTACAAGAAGAACCAGGCAATTTGAAGATAACATTAAAACATCAGAGGAATTATTACAAAGTTAGTATTAAAAACTAACACTAACCCTGACTCTGACCTCTAAACCCTTAACTCAGACTGTGACCTCTAAATCCCAAACCCTGACTCTGACCTCTAAACCCTTAACTCAGACTGTGACCTCTTAATCCCAAACCCTGACTCTGACCTCTAAACCCTATCCCTGACTCTGACTTCTAAACCTCTAACCCCAACTCTTGCAACTTAACTCCTAACTCTGACTCTGACCTCTAAATCCTAAACCCTGACTCTAACCTTTAAACCCCTAACCCAGACTCTGACCTCTAAATGCTTAACCCAGACTCTGACCTCTAATCTCTAACACTGACTCTGACCTTTAAACCCCTATACCTGACTCTGACCTTGAAACTGATAACCTTGACAAGAGAAACAGTCAAAGTTACAAGAAGTACAAGAACATTAAAGAGATTAACATCAGAGGAAATGTTACAAAGTTAGTATTAAAAACTAACCCTTACCCTGAATCTGACCACTAAACCCATAAGGCCATCCTTTACAAATTGTTCGTTTGCTGTTTATCGACTAACAAGTTTAAATGAGAGTAGGTAGGTAGTTGAATTTTTTTTTTTTTGGAAAAATGTCAAAAGGGGTTAATTTTAAGAGAAAATGTGCTTAAAATAGAATAAGACAAATTTTCCTCTGTGAAAAGACAATAAAATTTTTTGAGTAGGTAGAATTTTTATGAGTAGGTTGATAAACAGCAAACAAACAATTTTTTAAGGGCGGCCTAACCCAGACTCTGACCTGTAAATCCCAAGCCCTGACTCTGAAATCTATACCCGTAATGCTGGCTTGACTTCTAAACCCCTAACCCTGACTCTGACCTTTATATCCTAAACTCTGACTCTGACCTTTAAACCCCTAACCACAAATCTGACCTCTAAACCCCTAACCATGACTCTGACATATAAACCCCTAACCCTGGCACTGACTTCTAAACCCCTAATCATGAAGCTGACCTCTAAACCTCTAAACCTGATGTCGCCACAATATAGCTGAAATATTGCTGAAGTTGGCGTAAAACATCAATCAGTCAATCTAAACCTAACTAACAGTCAAAGTTACAAAAAGTTCCAGGGATTTTGAAAATAGCATTAAAGAGATTAATATCATAGGAAATGTTACAAAGTGAGTATTAAAAACTAACCCTTACCCTAACTCTGACCTCTAAACCCCTAACTAATCCTGATGCTTACCTCTAAAATCCCTAATCCTGACTCTGACCTCTAAAGACTTTATCCTGACTCTGACCTTTAAACCCCTAACCCAGACACTGACCTCTGATCCCCTAACCCTGACTCTGACCTTTAAACCCCTAACCCAGACACTGACCTCTGATCCCCTAACCCTGACTCTGACCTTTAAACCCCTAACCTAGACGCTGACCTCTAATCCCCTAACCTTTACTCTGACCACTAAACCCATAACCCAGACTCTGACCTCTGAAGACTTTACCCTGACCCTGACCTTTAAACCATATCCCAGACTCTGACCTCTAAACTTGTAACCCCAACTCTGACCTCTTTACCCCCTAACCCTGACTCTGACCTCCTAACCCCTAACCAAGACTCTGACCTCTAATCCTAACACTGACTCTGACCTCTTAACCCCTAATTCTGACAAACAGTCAAAGTTACAAGAAGTACGAGGGAGTTTAAAGATAACTTTAAAGAGATTAATATCATAGGCAATGTTACAAAGTGAGTATTGAAAACTAACCCTAACCCTGACTCTGACCTCTAAACCCCGAACCCAGACTCAAACCACTAAACCCCTAACCATGACTGACCATTAAACTTCTAACCCTGGCTCTGACCTCTAAACCCGTAACCCTGACTCTGACCTCTAAATACCTTATCCTGGCTCTGACCTCTAAGCCTCTTACCATGACTCTGACCTTTAAACTCCTAACCCTGGCTCATACCTCAAAACCCCTAACCATGACTCTGACCTCTAAATACCTTACTCTGGCTCTGACCTCTAAACCCCTAACCATGACTCTGACCTTAAAACTCCTAACCCTGGCTCTGACCTCTAAACCTGTAACCCTGACTCTGACCTTAAAACTCCTAACCCTGGCTCTGACCTCTAAACCCATAACCCTGACTCTGATCTGACCTCTAAACCCCTAACCCTAGCTCTGACCACTAAAGCCTTAACCCTGACTCTGACCTCCAAAAACCCCAAACCCAGACTATGACCTCTAAACCCCAAACCCAGACTCTGACCTCTGACCTCTAAACCTTGGAATCAATGGGGAGGAGGGGGTTTATATATAAATGAGCTTTGCTCACAGTTTTTCTATTTTTTGGGGGAATTTTTGCATTAACTGGACTTAATTTTTTTCCCATTCATTGAAATGTCATTTTCATATCTTGGATACTTTATAAATAACAAATTACCAAAGTTACTGTCATTTTACTTTCTGCATATGTCCCTTTGACAACTATGGTCTTATGAGTGCAGATAAAACCAAAACATTGGAAATCCAGAAATCCATGGGTGTACAAAGCTGATAGAGAACAAATAATCAAAAAGATCTATACAGATAGGATCATGTTATTTTAAATACAGCTGTATTATAATGATATGATACACATACAAACAGAATGAAGTCTTTTCCACTTACACCTCACTGACTTAGGTTAAAATTTACATTTTATTTAATATATTTTATATTATATAACATCCGATGATGTAATATTGTATACAGATGTGTCTTAGTGGGGAAGAATACATTAGGTCACTTTGACCTACTTTTTATGCATCAGTGACTTAGATTTGTGAAAATTTAAATTTTACTTAAGATCCTTATGGGAATTCTTGTTCAACAACATGCTTTTTGGATGAATTTTAGTCTAAACTAATATTTCCAATGGTTAGATCTAAAAAAATGATTCTAATTTTGGTAAATTTCCTGAAACTCTCAAATATGAACAATTTTTTGGGGATTCTTGATAGCAACAATGCTTTTTGGATGCATTTAAGTCAAACAAATATTTTCAATGCTGAAACTCAAAGACATACAATTAACGTACATTTCCTGAAATTTTTAAAGACCAGTTATTTTTATACGACCGCAAAAAAATTTGTGGTCGTATAATGGTATGGTGCTGTCGTCATGGTCGTCGTCGTTGTCGTCGTTGTCGTAGGGCATCATCGTCGTCTGTAGACACTTTTGTTTTTGGTCAGAACTTAAGTTTAAGTTGATCAATCTTTATGAAATTTTGCCACAGTGTTTCTTGGCACAAAAGGAAGGCTGTGTGTAGTAGTTTTTGCTATTTTGGCCCCTCCCGTTTTTAAAAAAGGAGCCAAAAAGGGCAAAATTTGGTGTTTTCACATATTTGGCTGTAGAATATTTATTATTTATCAGATTTTGACGGGATTTCTTTAAGTGTGTTCCTTAAGAAATTCCCTATCTGTAGTATGTCAACGGAATTGACGTGGCACATACCGTTCATGAGATAAATGGGCCCAAAAGGGGTGAATGTCAAAAAATTAATTTTTTTATTTTTAGTCCAATTTTGATGCAGTTTTTTGCAATGGATTCTAAATTAAAAATTGATATAGTGCTGCACCATCAGATTTTTGGTAACTTGTTACCTTTCCGAGCTATGAGGGGCCAAATGGGGCTAAAATTGCAAACATGCAGATTACCTAAAATTTTTATTTTTCATCCGATTTTGATGGGATTTTTTTCTTTGGGTTCCTCTTGTTGTAAGCTTTCAGAGATATGTCAACAGATTTGACGTAGCTCTTGCCGTTTCTGAGCTATAAGGGTTCAAAGGGGCTGAAATTGGAATTATTGAAAATATTTAGTCATTTTTTTAATCGGATTTCAATGGGGATTTTTTTCTTTAGATTCATCTTGATATATGCTGTGAGTAGTATGTCAACAATTTTGCTTCAATCTCACAGTTTCCAAGCTTTCAGGGATCAAGAGGGCTAATTTTAATGTTCTTTAGTTTGTGTCCAGCTAATTACTGTATCAAGCTCCTTATTGTGTCCATCTAGTTACTTTGTCAAACTCTTAACTGTGTCCTTATTCACTTTAAATTACACTTATTCAAATTTCACTGGTCAACATGCTGCGGTCGTATCATGCTGCGCTCGGCGTAGCCCTTTATTTGAATTTGACTTAGCTCCTATATAGGAGAAATTAAAATGACAATAGAGTGAGCAGGTGAGACGCTAGGTTCAGTGAAACATTTACAAATTAATTATGATAAAAGGTAAAGTAATTTTTTCGTTTCAGAAAAACAAATCTTGAACTCAGGTAAAAGAATTTGTATGCACTTGCACCTCCCTGCCTCATGAGTTCTGATATCTATCAGAATATCACCTAAGTGATGTTATCTTTTTGTATTGATGAATTTTCGTACTCATTATGAAAATTATGTTTCAATTTGAAGCTTGCGGTACCCAGAGATATTCACCAACCCTGTAACTCCTTACATTGGTGCTGGTCCTGAAAACCCAATTTTTGTAAACTTACATTATCTTAATATTAGAAATTTGTTAAATATAGATTGACACTAATACACCACACTTTAGATCTGCACATATTTCCAAACATGAACGATGTAAAATTTACTTTTTTTCAAGCTAAAATGTTCTTTTCTTGGCTTTTTTTTTCTATTATGATATCATAATAAATGGACAAATATCAAACATCATATTTGACTCACTTTTACATGAATTACTTCCCTTTTTCTTAAAGTTAGATTTTTATTCATATTTTACTCACTTTTACTTGAGTTAGTTCCCTTTTTCTTGAAGTTAGATTTTACATGAATTAGTTCCCTTTTTCTTGAAGTTAGATTTTTATTGCATAATCTATTTTAAATATATCAATTGTATCAATATTAAAAAAAAAGAAATGTTCAAAGTATTCCCTATATATTCTTTTATTTTTCCGAAAAACACAGATTTTGGCCTGGTTTTCAATTCTGATAAGATAAAAAGATGATCCATAATGTATCGTTTTTAGCTCACCTGGCCTAAAAATCTGAAGCTACTGAAGCAAATTGAACCAAACTTTACAGGAATGTTGTATGGAAGGTCCTTTATTTAGATTGCCGAAATTTTACCCATCTGCTAAAAAACATGGCAGCCGTCGCAGAACATAGTGGAACATTGGACCCTATGGGAAAAAGCATATAATTGCCCTCTCCTCTGAAGTTACTTAAGCAAATTGAACCACACTTTACAGGATGATGTAAGGAAGGTCCTTCACACAGATTGCCGAAAATTTTCTGATCCAATAAACTATATGGCCGCCAGCACGAAACATAGTTTAACATAGGACCCTATCGGAAATCATGTTTTCATCTTCTCCTCTGATACCACTGAAGCAAATTCAACTAAGCTTTACAGGAATGATGTGCAGAAGATACTTTACAAAAATTGCTCATTTCAATTCGATTTCACACAAAAAAAAAAACAACATGGAATCCAGTGCAAAACATAGTTTAAATTGGAGCTGGTATGAGATAACCATCCTTTTCATCATCTTCTCTGAAACTAATCAAGCAAATTTAACTAAATGCATAGAGGGTACTTAGCAAAAATTATTCATTTCAATAGGATCAGACAAAAAACATGGATGCTAATGGAGAACATAGATAAACCTTTGACCCCATCAGTAAAAAATATCTGTTTTTGTCATGCATGGCAATTAGAAGCATTTTGTCAGGTGAGCAATACAGGCTCAGTCTCTGAGCCTCTAGTTTATTTTATTTTTGGAACATATGAGTTAAGAACAACAAAATGTATATAAAAAAAGAAAAAGATTTCTATAAGCTCAATCTATTTTTCAAGATATTTTATAATTCTGAAAAGGGCCTCTTGAACATCCAATCCATCTAATTATGAGTAATAAGAAAATATATAGTTTAGGGTTGGAATCTCAATAATTTTCAAGATCATTAATAATTCTTAAAATCTTTGGGGTGAGGACCACTTTAGCGGGATTACAGTATTTATCCAAGATAACTACCAGCGCTAGCAGTTTTTACATTTGACCTTATGGGAAAACACATTCAGTGATTTTCTTCTCTGAAACTGCTGAGCTAATTGGAACCAAACTTGGCCACAGTAGTCTTTAGGTTGCCTCCTGCAAAAAAATCTATTTTTAGGTCCATGCTTTATCCAAGATGGCCACTACCGGGGAACATAGTTTTAACATGGAACCCTAAGGGAAAACACATTCAAAGGTTTTCTTATGTGAAGCTGCTGAGCCAGTTGGCACCATACTTGGCCACAATAGTCTGGTGGTCCCCTGCAAAAAAGTTGTTTTTCAGGTTCGCTATATGCAAGATGGCGGTCAGCAGCGAACATAGATTTAACATTGGACCCAATGGGAAAACATTCAAAGATCTCCTCTGAAAGTACTTGGCCAATAATAAAAGAATACTTGGTCCATTGTTGTTCCCGTTTGAAAAATTTGCCGGGCATGTCTGCATCGTATTCAAGATGATCCAAGTGGGAAACAAAGCTTAACTTCGAAACCTGTCGGAAAGCATTCAAAGATCTTCTCCTCTAAAAATATTTAGCTGATTGGAACCAAAATAAGACTCAGTGGTCCTTAGATTGTGCCCTTAAAGAAAGGTGACAGTGGATCTGCACTCCCATCCAAAAATAGCTGATAATGGGGAACATGTTTAACTTAAGATAATGTAATGTCTATTAACAAATTTGAAAATGATACCCTTAAAACATAGGCATTATTTTAACTATATGTCAGCCATGGCCAAGGTGAACGATACAGGCTCTTGAGAGCCTCTTTTTCTTTGTAATATATCCATATTTTCATGAGTTACATTCTGCTTTGAAAGATCATTGAAAACTTTGCTTTATTGTAATTCATATTTCCATTGTTTCATTTGGATGTTGATTTTCATGTGAAATATCTTAGTTATTGTGGATTTTGACATAATATGATGCACACCTGACAAATATTTAAGAATTGAATGCATTATTTTGAAGTTTCATTGGGGTATGAAATTGTTGACCGAAGCACATTTTTAATGAAGCGTGTTAGCGCTTTATGTTGAAATATGCACCCGGTCAACCCTTTCATAATACCTATGAAACTTCAAAATAATGCATTCAATTCTTATAATTACATTTTAAAACCAAATCATAAAAAGCAAATATATTAAAAAGATAGTACATCATATAAAATGGGATTTTTTTTTTTACTAATTCATCCGCCACGTGGTCATATGATCAAATGTGTTTCATGGGAATTGCAACTTCACATTGATATGCCACGTGAGCGATGTTCACCTATCAAATTAAGGGAATTCAAATGAATATTCATAAAATGTAATTATTTACATTTGAAGAGTGTATTTTATGCAAATTTACTCCCATCAGTGCTGTTACAAGCACAGTGCCTTACAAACATTTGCTTCCATCAGTTCTGTAACAAGCACAGTGCCTTACAAACATTTAAGTATTTATGTTTATTTTACAGGTACTCTGACCTCTTCACTTGTTCCTATCAAGCCATTCCCTGACCCCCCTGTGGAACCTCCTGCATTGGAAGTGGATGAATTTGTTCCAGATAAAGCAACTCTTTGTGACACATATGATTCTTATATCAACAATTTGTATGTGTATCCATGTAACCTGAAGTTTGAACACCAGAAAACATTTACAAAGGTTTGCCATAAAGTAATACATATATATTTGTATGTCAATTCATGTAACCTGAAGCTTGAACACCAGAAAACATTTACAAAGGTTGGCAATAAAGTCATACACAAATATTTGCATGTCAATACATGTAACCTGAAGTTTGAACATCAGAAAACATTTACAAAGGTTTGCCATAAAGTAATACATATATATTTGTATGTCAGTACATGTAACCTGCAGTTTGAACACCAGAAAACATTTACAAAGGTTTGCCATA
>MJUU01073554.1:74330-84417 GCA_002080025.1 Modiolus philippinarum | reverse complement strand
AAAAACAAAACTAGATCAACAACAATCAAAGAAATAAAAACAAAACAAAAAACAAAAACAGAAACAAAACAAAAACACCAAGAAGTACAAAAGTTTAAAAATGGTGACTGATAAAAAACCTAAGTGATTCCAGCAATTTCACTACATATTATACATAAAATAAATATGATATAGTCTAATTTTCACATGGACTTAATTTTCTGGCATATTTTTGTCAAACACTCGACCCAAGCTCTAATTAGTGTTTGTTGTTTTAGTAATATTACCTTTTCCCACTTTTCCAACTTTTAATTTTTACCTGTAATGTATGATTTATTAAAAAGTTGGATAAATGGGAATGAACCATTATAACCATATTTTATCCACTCTCGATAGTTAAATTTTAAAATTTTAAAATCCTCATCAAGCCTCGCACTTAAAATGTTAAAATTTAACTATCTCTAGTGGATAAAATATGGTAATGAATGGGATCTTGTGGTATAATCTATATTAGAGCGATATTCAAAGAGAGATAATATGTAGGGTTGGATTCATTTATTTTATTCATGCTCTTAAATATAAAATCAGAAAAATCTATACATAGGAATTTTTACAAAGGTGGATGGTTTTTAGTCTGCTTTGATTTAGGTAGTTACAAAGATTTATATATACTTTTTTCAGTGTATAGTTGGGAGACCAGAGATTGGAGTTTATACATCAGTAGCTTGTACAACTGTATTACATCACAGCTCGTCTCCAGATTTCTCAGAGGAAGTAAGAAAATTGTACAACTGTATTTGCATTACAGTTTATTTCCTTGCAGATTTTTTGGTTTTTTTTTTGTACACCACAAAAATTTTGTGGTCGTATTATGATATGTGGGTGTCTTAGCCTTTTCAACATAACATAAGTTCTAGTGAATGGATCATTATCAAATTTTAGTACGATGTGTCTTGGCACAAGTGGACACCTGGGATTTTATTTCGTGTTTCTGGTTCCCTCCGTTAAAGAAAGAAGGGACCAAAAGGGGGGAAAAATTGGCTGTTTTCACATATTTGATTGTGGAATCTTGATTATCTATCGCAATTATTAGGGTTTCTTTCAGTGTGCTCCTTAGGAAATTTCCAATATTTTGAATGGTGTTCTGTTAAGGGTTGTAATGGATGGTGGAGCTTTCGGTTGCCATGGAAACCTGACAAGAAAACTGAAATTTTAGAAAAAAGTATTCTGCTAAATTTTATGTTTTGTTTCAGAAATATGTAAACACTAGTAAATAAGGAGAACCCCTGCCAAAGTTTTTTTGAAAGGGGCTTGTAATATTTTGATTTTGGCAATAATTATTACCTAAATTATAAGGGAAACCCTGCTCAAATTATTAGCTCACCTGGCCAAAGGCCATGTGAGCTTTTGCCATCACTCAGCGTCCGTTCGTCCGTCCGTCCGTCCGTCGTCCATCCATTAACTTTTATTCAAAGATCTTCTCCTCTGAAACTACTGGGCCAATACTAACCAAACTTGGCTTGAATCATCACAAGGGTATGCTCTTTTTATGTCCGTAGACCAAACAACATGGCCGCTGTTACTAAAAATAGAACATAGGGTAAATTGCTGTTTTTTGCAAATTAGTCGATAACCATTACAGATATCCAAATTCTGATGGAGTGAAAATGATCAGTATGATGAGATGTACCTGCCCTGCAATTTTGAAGAATATTTGTTTACCCGTCTTGGAGTTATTGCCCCTTTGTTGTAAAATTTTCAGTTTTTCGTTACTTTTAGTCTTATATATTGAGAATGGTAGAAGATAAAAGTGAAGTTTATGTAACGAAAATGGTCAGCATAGTAAGATCTACATGTCCTCCAATTTTGAAGAAAATCTGACAACCCACATAGGAGTTATTGACGCTTTTTCTTTGAATTTTCACAATTTTTTAACGTTTTTACTTTTATTTCAAAAACTGTTTGAGATTAAGGTTAAATGTGAATTGCAAAAGTGTTGAGGTTTTCCAGAACTACAATTTTTACATATGTCCAGCAGTTCACATCTCATCCAAGATGGCCGCCAGCGGGGAAGATAGTTTAACATAGGACCCTATGGGAAATGCATTCAAAGATCTTCTCCTCTGAAACCACTGAACCAATGGGGACCAAATTTTGTCACAGTAGTCCTTGGGTGGTCCCCTTTAGAATTTATGATTTTTACATATTTACCTCATCAAAGATGGCTGCCAGCGTGGAGCACAGTTTAACATAGGGACCCTATGGGAAATGCATTCAAATGTCTTCACCTCTGAACCCACTGAGCCAATAAGAACCCAGCTTGGTTACAATAGTCTTTAGATGTTTTTCTTCAAAGTTTGTGATTTTTATGTTCATGCCTCATTCAAGATAACACATTCAAATACATTTAAAGATCCTTTCTGAAATGGTACATTGATGGTACCTTCCAATAAATGTATCTTGGAGGAACACACCTCATCCAATATGGCTGCCAGCATTGAGATAATTTATATTGGATGCCATTAAAAGAATTAGGTCTCTGAAACCACTAATCCCATTAGAAATAAACTTCATTGCAAAAGTCCTTTGGTGGCCCCCTTCAAATTTGCATTTGGCATGTCTTCATCCAATCCAAAGTGTCCTCCAGCAGGGAACATAGTTTATTGGACCCTATTGGAAATGACTTTTGTGTCAGCCATGGTCCAGGTGAGTGATACAGGCTCTTGAGAACCTCCTGTTTTCAAATTCCGTTTTGTGTAAGAATTCTGTTTTTATTTCGTTTTGTCTAAGGATCGGTATTATCAAAATGGCGGACACGAGTGAAAATGTAAAGTTTACCTTGAAATCGGTCAATATTTTCGTTCTTTGTTCAATAGTTCATGATAAAAATATTGTTTTTAGAGGAATCTTAATGTATTTTCTCATTGTGCATTGTTGTAGGGGATTTGAAATCCTAGTTTGACAAAAATTTTAACTTGTCCCGACAGACAAGTGACTTCTGAATTTCTCTTGTCCGACAGACATTTCCACTTGTCCCGGGCAATCGGACAAACGTTATTGTTGAGGCCTGATACTGTACTGAAGAAGCAGAAATATTAGTTGGAGATTTAATTTCGTTTATTTCTTGGGTAAGGGTTATCAACAAAATTAAATCCCAAGAAATTAAAATTAAAGCATTAGTAATTACTATACATTATATGAATTCCACAAAAAATTGTCCACACAAAATAGTTTTTAAGATTAAATCCACGAAATTTTATCCCCACAAAAATAAATGATTTTACAGTACTGAATGGCACCAGGATTTTGTAAATATTTTAACAGAAATGATAATTGTAACATGAATTTAGTTTTTCCTTTGATCTTTGTAAAGATTAAATAAGTGATGACAAGCGCCGATGCAATGAACGGAAACTTTTGATTATATTGCATAAAATGTTACACGTGCCCATAGAATTAAAGCTAAAAAAGCCATGTGATATCCAACATTGTTAGACCGATATTTGCCCGACTTGGCTCCGCCCCAGAAAGCTAAGGTTCTGCCTCCAACAAATTCAAAATTCAAAAAATAATTCAGATCAAATATAAAAAGAGTATCGCTAGGAGATTGCAAATACTAAAAAATTGCCATATACTGTGTGTTTTTTACAGATAAAAATAGCTTTACCAATACAAATTCATGACAGACATCACATATTGTTCCGATTTTACCATGTCAGTTGTGAAGGGTCAAAATCTGGAGTCCGAAGTTCTACATCATCCATGAAGAAAAAGGATAACATTGAAAATCCTGTTGGAGTAACATGGCTTCCATTACTTAATCAGGGCAGGTAAATAAGTCTGTCAGTTTGGAGTAACATTGCTTCCATTACTTAATCAGCACAGGTAAATAAGTCTGTCAGTTTGGAGTAACATGGCTTCCATTACTTAATCTGGGCAAAACTGTTAGTTTGGAGTAACATGGCTTCCATTACTTAATCAGGGCAGGTAAATAAGTCTGTTAGTTTGGAGTAATATGGCTTCCATTACTTAATCAGGGCAGGTAAATAAGTCTGTTAGTTCTAGTAACATGGCTTCCATTTCTTAATCATGGCAGGTAAATAAGTCTGTTAGTTTGGAGTAACATGGCTTCCATTACTTAATCAGGGCAGGTAAATAGGTCTGTTAGTTTGAAGTAACATGGCTTCCATTACTTAATCAGGGCAGGTAAATAAGTCTGTTAGTTTGGAGTAACATGGCTTCCATTACTTAATCAGGGCAGGTAAATAGGTCTGTTAGTTTGGGGTAACATGGCTTCCATTACATAATCAGGGTAGGTAAATAAGTCTGTTTGGAGTAACATGGCTTCCATTACTTAATCAGGGCAGGATTAAGTCTTTTAGTTTGGAGTAACATGGATTCCATTACTTAATCAGGGCAGGTAAATAAGTCTATTAGTTTGGAGTAACATGTTAGTACTCATGTAAAAAGTGTCCCACTAGACCTATGTTAGTATCTATGTAAAAAGTGTCCCATGAGACCTGTGTTACTACTCATGTAAAAAGTGTCCCACTAGATCTATGTTAGTACCTATGTAAAAAGTGTCCCACGAGACCTGTGTTACTACTCATGTAAAAAGTGTCCCACTAGAGCTATGTTAGCACTCATGTAAAATGTGTCCCACTAGACCAGTATTAGTACTCATGTAAAAAGTGTCCCACAAGATCTATGTAAGTACTGATGTAAAAAGTGTCCCACTAGAGCTATGTTAGTATTCATGTAAAAAGTGTCCCACTAGACCTATGTTAGTACTCATGTAAAAAGTGTCCCACTAGACCAGTATTAGTACTCATGTAAAAAGTGTTCCACTAGACCAGTATTAGTACTCATGTAAAAAGTGATCCACTAGACCTGTTTTAGTACTCATGTAAGAAGTGTCCACTAGACCTATGTTAGTACTCATGTAAAAAGTGTCCCACTAGAGCTATGTTAGTCCTCATGTAAAAAATGTCCCACTAGACTTATGTACATACTCATGTAAAACGTGTCCCACTAGAGCTATGTTAGTACTCATGTAAAAAGTGTCCCATTTAGACCTGTGTTAGTACTCATGTAAAAAAGTGTCCCACTAGAGCTATGTAGGTACTCATGTAAAAAGTGTTCAACTAGACCATAATTAGTATTCATGTAAAAAGTGTTCAACTAGACCATTATTAGTACTCTTGTAAAAAGTGCCCTACTAGACCTGTGTTAGTACTGATGTAAAAAGTGTCCCACTAGACCTATGTTAGTACTCATGTAAAAAGTGTCCCACTAGACCTATGTTAGTACTCATGTAAAAGGTGTCCCACTGGAGCTATGAAGGTACTCATGTAAAAAGTGTCCCACTAGACCTATGTAAGTACTGATGTAAAAAGTGTCAACTAGGCCTACGTTAGTACTCATGTCAAAAATGTCCCACTAGACCTATGTTAGTTCTCATGTGAAAAAGTGTCCCACTAGAGCTATGTAGGTACTCATGTAAAAAGTGTTCAACTAGACCATTATTAGTACTCATGTAAAATGTGCCCCACTAGACCTGTGTTAGTACTCATTAAAAAAGTGTCCCACTAGAGCTATGTTAGTACTAATGTAAAAAGTGTCCCACTAGACCTATATAAGAACTCATGTAAAAAGTGTCCCACTAGACCTATGTATGTACTCATGTAAAAAGTGTCCCACCAGACCTATGTTAGTACTCATGTAAAAAGTGTCCCACTGGAGCTATGAAGGTACTCATGTAAAAAGTGTCCCACTAGACCTATGTTAGTACTCATGTGAAAAAGTGTCCCACTAGACCCATGTTAGTACTCATGTGAAAAAGTGTCCCACTAGAGCTATGAAGGTACTCATGTAAAAAGTGTCCCACTAGACCTATGTAAGTACTGATGTAAAAAGTGTCCACTAGGCCTATGTTAGTACTCATGTAAAAAGTGTCCCACTAGACCTATGTTAGTACTCATGTGAAAAAGTGTCCCACTAGAGCTATGAAGGTACTCGTGTAAAAAGTGTCCCACTAGACCTATGAAGGTACTGATGTAAAAAATGTCCACTAGGCCTATGTTAGTACTCATGTGAAAAAGTGTCCCACTAGACCTATGTTAGTACTCATGTAAAAAGTGTTGCACTAGACCTATGTTAGTACTCATGTAAAAAGTGTCCCACTAGACCTGTGTTAGTACTCATGTAAAAAGTGTCCCACTAGACCTATGTTAGTACTCATGTACAAAATGTCCCACTAGACCTATGTTAGTACTCATGTAAAAAGTTTCATAGTAGACCAATGTTAGTACTCATGTTAAAAGTGTCCGCTTGACATGTGTTAGTACTCATTCATATATGTTTTAAAATACCGTATATCGGGTAATTTTGGCGTGATGGTTATTTTGGCTATATTGGCGTGCAAGAAAAAGTCGCCAAAATAAAAACGACCAAATTTTCCACTGAAGACGATATACCGGTACATTTTTTGCCTAAATTGTAAATGCATCAGAAACGTCAATGTGAGTTAAAAATATTTTGTCTTTTTATTGACCTATATATTGAATGGGAAGTTTGTGTTGATGCGTTAATAATGGAATCGTAACCGGTAACACATGATACAAATCAGGGATTTTCAATCCTTTGTTCAATATTGAAAAATCGTTTCAGTGTTTATAAACAATTTGTACATGAAAATTCTTCACAGATATGATTGAATTTCATAATTCATTTTAGTTATTATATTTATTAGGTGAACAACGATCTTGTTTCATATTTACCGCCTTCACTTTTACCTGTAATACGACACATGTGTAGTAAGTAATGATCAAAATGGCGGTGAGGAACATTGCAAACGAGATAAAATTTTACTTTCATAGCCGTGTACGCCAAAAAATTGATAAAATTGCATTAGCTGTTTATTAATTTTGAAACTGAAATGTCATAATATTGTTAAAAGGGTATTTAATCAAACAATATTCATTGTCGGCAACCTATAACATACGACAATCGGACGCCCGAGATGGGACAGGTAAAAACTTCAAACGATTAATTAAATATAATTGAGGAAGATCAGTGGCAAGCTTGTGTATTGTTTTGATAACTTACCCGGATTTCACAAATTGACATCTGTTTATGACCACTTGTCACAATACATTTAATCGGGCAATAACAAAAAAAAATAAATAGGTACAAAAGCCTTAAAGACCTCAAGGAATATATATTTTTTTTACAATTAGTAAATAAAGAACAATTTTATATAGTAATGTAAGGATAAACAATTGAAAAATGCTTATACTTACCATTACTTACCCTTGGTGACCGTCCGTTGTCCTTCGACCTATGTGCCAACTGACCTATCTAAGAACAGAAACAAATTTTTGACCCGAAAAAAGCAATTCGACCTATCTTCCCCATCGACTTTTAGTCCAAAAGCACGGTATGCTGTGCCGTAAATATAAACAAGTAAACAAATTATCAATAAATCACTAGTTTTTATTTTGGTGGCAAAAATTTGAAAACCACCAAAATAAAAAACACCAAAATAAAACCTGCTAAAAAAATAAGAAAACCACCAAAATTTCCATCCGCCAAAATAACCCGATATACGGTAAGTCTCACACAAGATGGAAGGTAGTCCCATACTAGACTGTATATATGTCTGAAACAAATAACTTATTTCTTAACTTGTTTCATGTAATAGAAATTTTATTCTTGTTAAATCATACAAGGTTGGGATAGAAGAACAAACTTTGACTTGATTCTGTTGGAAACGTAGCATGATTTCTTGATATTATAAGTGGTAGGTCAGTGATATCTGGTATGAAGGTAGTTCTTGGTTAGTACACAACAGTCTTTCACATGGCTTTTGTCCTTTGCATCAATTATTGGATTGATTGAGCATGTTTAAGATTTGTAATTAGGTCAGTTTCTCAGTAAGACTGATTCAATTATAATTGATATTAAGGATAGTCTTGGGTAGTGTATGACTGTCTGCTTGACCTCAATTTCATGGTCTAATGAGCATGGTTAGTTTTTTGTCTGGCGGAAAGAAAGAGACATAAGTTTGCAAATTATGATGGGGACGGCAGCTTAAACTCAAGATGTTATAAAGAACCCTTTGATGTTAGAACTTTATATTTGGTCCATAGGTAGCTTATGGTAAACCCTATCAAGCGAACACAAAATCATGTGACCTTGAACTATATTTTGTGGTCTAGTGCCCAGGTTAAGTTTTTATGCCCTGCCACGAAGTGGAAGGGGCATAAAGATTTACCCTTTTCTATCCGTCTGTCCGTCCGTACATACGTCTGTATGTCCCTAACAAAGTTTTGAATTTAAAGCAATATTTTGGTAACC
Source organism: Modiolus philippinarum (assembly GCA_002080025.1). Classification (NCBI taxonomy): domain Eukaryota; kingdom Metazoa; phylum Mollusca; class Bivalvia; order Mytilida; family Modiolidae; genus Modiolus; species Modiolus philippinarum. The sequence continues at coordinate 76,080 of MJUU01073554.1, read as the reverse complement.
TCTTTTTATATTTTAATAATATTACATATGAACATGCACTTTGATTACACATGTAGTACTAATAGATTCACCAACAATAAGGGATCCATGACCTACATTTTAAGCTTTAGTGACTTTTGTTAAATTTGGCCTTTAAGTCCATTTCTCATAACTACACATCATATCACAATGATGTGTCATCAAATTATTTGCCTTGATGAGTACTACCAAAATCATTAAGAATTTAAGTGGCTTTGACCTATATTTTATGCCTGAGTGACTTTTGTTAAATTTTGCGTTTAGGTCCATTTCTCATCAACTACACATATCACAATGATATCTCATCGAATTAATCACCTTGATAAGTGCTACACAAATTATCAAGAATTAAGTGGCTTTGACCTATGTTTTACGCTTCAGTGACTTTTGTTAAATTTTGCGTTTAAGTCTATTTCTCAACAACTAAACATGCTATCATAATGATGTTGCATCAAATAAATCACCTTGATGAGTGCTATCCCAATCAAGAACAATTCAGAGTCTTTGACTGTTATTTTACGCTTGAGTGACTTTCAGTAAATTTTGTGTTTCAAGTCCATTTCTAAGCAACTTCACAACATATCATTGTGATGCTTCATGAAATGACTCATCTTGGTGAGAACAACCAAATTGTTGGACAATTTGTTGACTTTTACCTACATTTTATGCTTGAATGACTTTGTTAAAATTTTGCATTAGTCCCATTCATTAACAACTAGGAGTTAAACAAATAAATCACCAAAGTGATAACTACACAATTAATGGATAAATTTTATAACCTGAACAATACTTTGTGCTTCTGAGACTGTAGTTGGGTAATTCTTGTTAATATCCATAATTATACAAATATTTATTTTATAATCATCTGTTACAGTACTTCTTGATGATTCCATCACAATTCAGTGACTGGGAATTAATTTTTTTTCATTATGGCTTATGTTATCTATTGTGATAAATGTCTTATAGACAGATTCTAATTTATGCATAGGTCTGTTTCTCAATTACTACAAGCTATAATTTAATGATATTTAGTCTATATGTGACTTCAATTTTTAGCTCACCTCACAAAGTGAGGGGGGCTTATGTGATACCCCTAGCGTCAGCGTCGGCGTCCACGTCCGGTTAGGAAGAATGGTTAAGGTCCATTCCTGCTTACTGACATGCCCCATATCAACCATATTGGTATGCCTGATGCATTTTGGGATGACGACTGGAATGCATGCTTCAGATGCTGTCTCTGAACTACATTTTACGCATGAGCGACTTGGTTAGGAAGAATAGATAAAGTCCATTCCTGCTTACTGACATGGCCCACATCAACCATATTGGTATGTATGATGCATTTTGGGATGACAACAACAATGCATGCTTCGGATGCTGTCTCTGACCTACATTTTACGCATGAGCGACTTGATAAGGTTGAATGGTTAAAGTCAATTCCTGCTTACTGACATGACCCACATCAATCATATTGGTATGTATGATGCATTTTGGGATGACAACAACAATGCATGCTTCGGATGCTGTCTCTAACCTACATTTTACGCATGAGCGACTTTGTTAGGTAGAATGATCAAAGTCCATTCCTGTTACTGACATGGCCCACAAAAACCATACTGGTATGCATGATGCATTTTGGGATGACAACAACATTGCATGCTTAGGATGCTGTCTCTGACCTACATTTTATGCATGAGCGAGTTGGTTAGGTAGAATGGTTAAAGTTCATTCC
>MJUU01073554.1:15480-40651 GCA_002080025.1 Modiolus philippinarum | reverse complement strand
GTTGCTAGGTAGAATTCCAAAAAATAAGTGGTCTTTGACACTTTCAGGAAATTTACCAAAATTGGAATCAAATATTTTTGAAATCCAATTGGTGAAAATGATTAACCTGATCAAAACAAATGCTTAAAGTATGGTTGCTGGGTAGAATTGCAAAAAATAATTGGTCTTTGAGACTTTCAGGATATTTACCAAAATTGGAATCACATTTTCGAATTTAAAGATTTCAGAATTTTTATTTTTTCCAAATACTTGCCAAAATATAAGATTATATGCCAAAATGTCCAAAAATATTAGTCTTTGACATTTTCAGGAAATTTACCAAAGTTGGAACCGGAATCAAAATTCTGAAAGCTTATTGTGCATCTACAGACTATATGCAACAATTCTGCAACAAAATTGAATCCATAAATCTAAAAATGTAGGATGAGTTTGCGTCGCATGCCATATGTGTCACAATCCACATTTTGTGGTCTTTGTCAAATCGACATCTTGGGGCCTCTTGTTTGCATCAAGATAGATATAAAAAATCCAAAAGCTTATTGCGCATCTACAGACCATATGCAACAATTCTACAACAAAATTAAAACCCTAAATCCAAAAATGTAGGAGGAGTTCGTGTCGCATGCCACATGTGTCAAAATGGACATCTTGGGGCCTCTTGTTTGCACCAAGACCAATATCAAAAATCCGAAAGCTTATTGCGAATCTGCAGCATATATGCAACAGTTCTATAACAAAATTAAAACCCTGAATCCAAAAATGTAGGAGGATGTGTGACGGACGGACGGACGGACAGACGGAGGGACGGACGGAGGGACAGGACCAACGACAATATCCCCGAACTTTCATTCGAAAGTGCGGGGATAATTATAACCAAACTTAGTCACAATGGTCCTTAGATGGTCCCTTCCAAAAAAGGTATCCAACAGATCCCTACCTCATCCAAGATGGCTGCCAGTGGGGAACCTAGTTTTAACATTGGACCCTATGGAAAAGACATTCAAAGGTCTTCTTCTCAGAAACTACTTGTCCAATAATAACCAAACTAAGTTACAATGGTCCTTAGATGGTCCCTTCTAAAAAAAAAGGTATCCAGCAGGTCCGTACCTCATTTAAGATGGCCGCAAGTGGGGAACATAGTTTTAACATTGGACCCTACAGAAAAGACATTCAAAGATCTTCTTCTCAGAAACTACTTGTCCAATAATAACCAAACTAAGTAACAATGGTCCTTAGATGGTCCCTTCTAAAAAAAAAAAGGTATCCAGCAGGTCCGTACCTCATCTAAGATGGCCGCAAGTGGGGAACATAGTTTTAACATTGGACCCTACGGGAAAGACATTCAAAGATCTTCTTCTCAGAAACTACTAGTCCAATTAGAACCAAACTAAGCCACAATGGTCCAACGATGGTACTTAGGTGGTCCCATTCAAAAAATGTGTCTGGCAGGTCTGTACCTCATCCAAGATTGCCACCATCTGTAACATAGTTTTTACATTGGCCGTATTGATTTTAAGGGGAGTCTCTGCCCAAATTTTTGAATTTTTATTTGAATTGTGCATGGTCTGAATGTTTTAATTTCAGCAATATGTATTACCTTGATTATAAGGGGAACCCTTGCCCAAATTTTATTTGAATGGTGTTATGTTATGGGTTGTAATGGATGGTGGATCTTTCGGTTGCCATGGAAACCAAACAAGAATACTGTAATTTAAGAAAAAAAGTATTCTGCTAAATTTTATGTTTTGTTTTTCCTGTTGGAAATGCCTGTTATCTATGTTAGCCATGGTCCCGGTGAGTGATACAGGCTCTTGAGAGCCTCTTGTTTCAATATTTTTGACATTAACAATGAAGGGATATGGAGTAAATGTAAATGAGACAAAATCTCTACAAATACATGGTAAAACACAGCAATGGAACAACGCTTTTATTGTTGTTCTTCATCTTGAAGTCACCATGAGGCCTTCAACAATGAGCATTACTCATACCTCATAGCAAGTTCAAGACGGCCCCTAGCACCGGTTTGACATGTATTGGACTTTTTCATTTTAGCTCATTGCTAACCATATGGTAACCACCTGGTAACCACTACCCCTCCTAAACCCCTGATTGGAATTTCATGAAACTTATTCAGGAGCTTACTTAATTGTAGATGTGCACTATGTATTTTGTTTTCCAATAATTCCTTTTTTCCATATTAAAAAAAAATCATGAAGAGGTGGAAGCTAGGGGTATCCTTGGCCCAAAAAAACACAGTAACTCTAGTTAAAGTATAAAATAGATTGAAACTAAATACTAGAAGAAATCTGTTTGTAAGTTTGATGAAGCAGTACTTCAAGAAAAGTTTATATCAGGCAGGTCCAGAAGTTAAGTTTTTAGGGTGCACTGAAAAGATTTGGAGGAAATATGTGACTTTTTTTATTCTCCTGCAATGAAGGTCGCGAAGACAAGACCTAGTGACCATAGATTTCGTCATCGTTGGCATCAGCTTTAAATGTTAAACTTTTTTAGCTCACCTGGCCAAAGGCCATGTGAGCTTTTGCCATCACTTGGCATCCCTCGTCTGTCCGTCCGTCCGTCGTCCGTCCGTCCGCCGTCTGTCCGTCCGTCGTCCGTCCGTCCTTCCGTCTGTCCGTTAACTTTTATTCAAAGATCTTCTCCTCTGAAACTACTGGGCTAATGCTAATCAAACTTGGCATGAATCATCACCAGGGTATGCTCTTTCAAGTTTGTGATTTTTATGTCCATAGACCAAACAACATGGCTGCTGTTACTAAAAATAGAACATAGGGATAAATTGCCGTTTTTTGCAAATTATTCAGAAACCATTACAGATATAAAAAATCTGACATGGAGTAAAAATGATCAGCATGATGAGATCTAACTGCCCTGCAATTTTGGAGAATATTCGTTTACCCCTCTTGGGGTTATTGCCCCTTTTCCGTAAAATTTTCAGTTTTTCATTACTTTTAGTCTTATATATTGAAAATAGTAGAAGATAGAAGTGAAGTTTGTATATCAAATATGGTCAGCATAGTAAGATCTACATGTTCTGCAATTTTGAAGAAAATCTGACAACCCACATAGGAGTTATTGCCACTTTTTCATTGAATTTTCAAAATTTTTTAACGTTTTTACTTTTATTTCAAAAACTGTTTGAGATAAAGGTTAAATGTGAATTGCAAAAGTGTTAAGGTTTTCCAGAACTACAATTTCTACATATGTCCAGCAGGTTTGCATCTCATCCAAGATGGCCGCCAGCGGGGGGAGATAGTTTCACATAGGACCCTCTGGGAAATGCATTCAAAGATCTTCTCCTCTGAAACCACTGAGCCAATGGGGACCAAATTTTGTCACAGTAGTCCTTGGGTGGTCCCCTTTAAAGTTTGTGATTTTTATGTTCATACCCCATTCAAGATGGCCGCCAGCAGGGAACGTAGTTTAACATAGGGACCCTATGGGAAATGCATCCAAAGATCTTCTCCTCTTAAACTACAAAGGCAAATTGAACCAAATTTGGTCACAATAGTCCTTGGGTGGTCTCCTTTAAAGTTTGCGATTTTTGTGTCCAGATGGCCGCCAGTGTGGAACATAGTTTAACATAGGGACCCTATGGGAAATGCATTCAATTTTTTTCTCCTCTGAACCTACTGAGCCAGTTGGAATCAAACTTGGTTACAATTGTCTTTGGGTGATCCCTTCCAAAGTTTGTGATTTTTAGTTTATACCTGATCCAAGAATGAAAATGTAACATCTGCTGAAATGATTTATAGTATGAATGGGTGTTCTATTGGTGACAATGAATAAAACCAATCACCAGGTGAGCGATTCAGGCTCATGTGAGCCTCTAGTTTGAATTTCAATAACATTTTGAACATTGATCAATATCAATGAAATTTTGATACTATATTCAATACAACTTCTATATCTCAGCACCTACATGTCATAGACAGATGATGATTGGTAAGTTGTTACATATTTAGTTGTAACAAACATCCATACCAGAATTGTCACCTTGACTTATATTTTCCACATCATTGAATTTTATTAAATTTTCACTTTGATCCATAATATCAACAATGTCTGAACAAATTGGAATACAAAAAATACCCAACATAAAAAACTGTAAATTTCGTTATGCTGTACACATGTGTCAAGGAGTAACCTCTCATTAGTAGCATTTGAATCAAATGATATGGGAAGCCGTAATCCAAAGGTAGTCCAAAGTACTAATTACCAAAAAATATGCAAAATGGAGGCCAAATCCAGTACCAAGGACATCTACTGAGTGTCATACAGGGAATGAAGCCTCAGTATTTTTAAGTGGAACTAAGAAAATTAAATTTTGATGTACAATTCTTGCATATAGTCTATAGATAAGCAATAAATTTTCAGGATTTTATTCCAGTTCCAACTTTGGTAAATTTCCTGAAAATGTCCAAGACTTAACAATTTTTGAAACTTGTGCATACAATCAAATATTTCAGCAATTTTTCATACCAGACATAATGAATAAAAATATGGTTTCAATTTCATTAGATTTCCTGCAACTCTCAAAGATAAGCAATGTTAGCAACCATGCTTTTTGGATGAATTTTTGCCAAAACATATTACCAATTTTTAGATATCAAAAAATTTTTGGTGCCAATTTTGGTAAAGTTCCTGATACTCTCAAAGACCAGTAATTCTAAGAATTCTTAGTAACTACATCTTAATATAGGCCAAATTATAATGAAAGGGGAGTGAGCAGGACAGACACTAGGTTTGGGGGAACCTTTACAAATTATTTGTCAATTTCAGATGTTTTCTGGATTTTCACCCTGCAATTTTGAGGAAAATCTTAACAACTTTGCAGTAAAATTTTGAAATTTGACCTTATGGGAAAACATATTTGGAAATCTTCACCTCTGAAACTTCTGAGCCAATCTGGACCAACATGGCCGCAATAGTCCTTAGGTAGGCCCCTCCAAAATAGTTGATTTTCAGGTTTGCACCTCATCCCAGATTGCCACCAGGAGAAACTATAGTTTTAACATTGAACCCTATAGGGATTGCTACCAGCACAAACTATAGTTTTAACATTGGACCCTATAAGAATATGTATTCCGGGATTGCCAGCAGCACAAACTATTGTATTAACAATTTACCCTAATGGAATTTGTATTCCATGATTGCCAGCAGCAGAAAATATAGTTTTAACATTGGACCCTATAGGAATATGTAATCCGGGATTGCCACCAGCACAAACTATAGTTTTGAAATTTGACCCTATAGGAAGATGTATTCCGGGATTGCCAGCAGCATAAAAAATAGTTTTAGCATTGGACCCTAGGGGAATATGTATTCCGGGATTGCCAGCAGCAGAAACTATAGTTTTAACATTGGACCCTAGGGGAATATGTATTCTGGGATGCATAATACCATTATTATATTTTTATATGTATTTTAAACACTTAGTGTAATTATTTGTTAAATAAGCGCTATATAAATATTATGTAATAATAATAATAATATGTAATGATAATAATAATACATTGCAGTATATATGTTGGTCACTCCATGCTATACATTGTAGTATATATAAGTTGATTTCCAGTTTTGTTTGTTTTTCAGACTCTCCATGCTATACATTGTAGTATATATGTTGGTCTCTCCATGTTGTAGATGTAGTATATATGTTGGTATCTCCATGTTGTAGATCTAGTATATATGTTGCTCTCTCCATGCTATACATTGCATTATATATGTTGGTTACTTCATGCTGTTGATGCAGTTTATATGTTGATCCCAGTATTGTTTTGTGTTTCAGTCTCTCCATGCTATAGATTGCAGTATATATGTCCAGTTCCTACCAACACTGTTAAATCAGTTATTTACATTGCTGTCTGAGTCACTTGGAGAGGATGTATCATTAAATGCTGTAAAGTAAGTAGTTATTAGGGCCCCGCATCGAGATGCAGGTGCCCTACAGTTTTTCACTTTGTCTGTCCATCTGTCCGTCAGTCCAACTGTCCGTCCATCCATCCGTCTGTCCTTCTTTCTGTCTGTCTGTCAGTCAACATTTTTTTCCATAAAAGATTTCTTGGCTTGTATAAGTGGGAATGAATTGAAATTTGGTCTGAAGCTTGGAAATGATGAGTTGTATTGTGTAAGCAAATTTTACTTTAAATCACTTTGCGTCCGTTGTCTGTTGTCCGTCTGTCTGTCCGTCCGTCAACAATTTCAAAAATCTTCTCCTCTGCAACTGATGGGCTAATTGCAACCAAACTTGGTCTGAATCATCACCAGGGTATGCAGTTTCAAAATTGTGTTCGATTAGTCCAAAGATCAAACAACATGGCTGCTGTTACTAAAAATAGAACATAGGGGTAAATTGCTGTATTTTGCAAATTACTCCAAAAACCATTACAGATATCAAAAAATCTGACATGGAGGTTAAAATGATTTGCATAGCAAGATCTACCCACCCTGAAATTTTGAAGAAAATCCAAATACCCTTCTTAGAGTTATTGCCCTTTTTAGCTCACCTGGCCTAAAAGGCCATGTGAGCTTTTGCCATCACTATGCGTCCGTCGTCCGTCTGTCTGTCTGTCTGTCTGTCAACAATTTCAAAAATCTTCTCCTCTGAAACCACTGGGCCAAATGTAACCAAACTTGACCTGAATCATCATCAGGGTATGGCTTCTCAAACTGATGTTCAGTTTGTCCCTCTGTCCAAGAATTTGGTCGCCATTGCTAAAAATAGAATATAGGGGTAAATTGCAGTTTTTGGCTAATAACTCGAAAAGCTTTACAGATATCAAAAATCTGACGGAGTAAAAATGATCAGCATGATAAGATCTATCCACTGTGCAATTTTGAAGAAAATCTGAAAACCCATCTTGGAGTTATAGCCCTTTTTCCGTTAAATTTTCAAAATTCGACATTGTCCGATTTCAATGAAATTTGGTTTCGAAATAGATATTGATGTTGTGACTTCAAAACCGTTGTTGAAAATTGTTCATTGACCGCCATTTTCAAAATGGTCGCCAAAAAAGGCGGGAAAATTCAACATTGTTCGATTTCAATGACATTTGGTTTCCAAATTGGTCTTGATGTCATAACTTCAAAACTGATGTTAGAAATTGTTCGTTGACCGTCATTTTTAAAATGGCCGCCAAAAAAGGCGGGAAAATTCAACATTGTCGGATTTCAATGAAAATTTATTTCCAAGTAGATATTGATGTTGCGACTTCAAAACCGATGTTGAAAATTGTTTGTTGACTGCCATTTTCAAAATGACATCTTGACTTCAAAACTGGTGTCGAAAGTGCTCGAGCTCCTTAGCAAGAACGTTTTTTGTCAAAAAAGCCCAACATAGAAATACAGTAAAACATGATTAGACTTCAAAAACAGTTCAAGATATTGGAGGTGTTTGAGGTACGAAAGTTTGAGAAACTGAAGATCAACTGTATAACTTACAATGTTACCTTGATTTTGGCAACTGAAAGCCAGGTGAGCTCTGGTTCTGTAAAATTTTCAAAATTTAACTTATTTTTATTTTTTATTTTTTATTTGAAAGACTATAACAGATAGAGTTCAACTTTAATTGCAAAAATGTTCAGCATATCAAGATCTACCCACCCTGAAATTTTGAAGAAAATCCAAAAACCCTTGTAGGAGTTATTGCCCTTTTTTCACAGAAATTTTAAAATTTTCATATTCTTCTTCTTTTATTTCCAAAACTATAGGAGATGAAGGTTAAGTGTAAATTGATAAAATGTTTGCCATGATGTAGTGACTTTAAAAGTTGTGTTGAAAATTGTTCCTTGACCGCAATTTTCAAAATGGCCGCCAAAAAAAGGCAGGATACAACATTGTAAGATTTCAATAAAATTTGGTTTCCACATAGATATTGATGTTGCGACTTCAAAACCGGTGTTGGAAATTGTCCGTTGACCGCCATTTTCAAAATGGCCACCAAGAAAGGTGGGAAAATTCAACATTGTCCAATTTCAATGAAATTTGGTTTCCAACTACGCATTGATGTCGCAAATTCAAAACTGATATTAAGAATTGTTCGTTGAATGTCATTTTCAAAATGGCCGTCAAGAAAGGCTGGAAACTTTAACACTGTCCGATTTCAATGAAATTTGGTTTCTGAATAGACATTGATGTTGAGACTTCAAAACTGATGTTGAAAATCGTCGTTGCCAGCCATTTACAAAATGATATTTCGACTTCAAAACTGATGTCAAAAGTGGTCCTTAGCAAGAACGTTTTTCGTAAAAAAAACCAAACAAAGAAATATAGTAAAACATGATCAGACTTAATTACAGTTCAAGATATTGGTGGTGTTCCAGCTACCAAAGTTTGAGAGACTGAAGTTCAACTGTATAACTNACAATGTAAGCTTGATTGTCGCAACTGAAAGCCAGGTGAGTAATGCAGGCTCCTGGGAGCCTCTGGTTAAGTTTGTGGGGCATCCACTTTCTGTTTGCCGATACTTAGATTTTTTACTATTAACCAAATTTGTCACAGATTTCTTGGCTTGTACTGGAGGGAATCATTTAAAATTTGGTGTGAAGTTTAGAAATGATGAGTTATGTTGTGTAAGTGATACTCAAGATTGTTGAGCATCCACTTCCTGTTTGCTGATACTTTGATTGTGTTGCCTGCTGTAAGCAGAGTCGATAGGGATTACTATCCGTCGTCTTACGTCTTCGTCCTGCGTCGTCGTCGTCTTGCGTCGTCCCAACAGTTTCTGAATCCACAACTCCTTCAAAACCACTTATCCTATTCCTACCAAACTTACAGGATATGCTGTTTAACTGGTGTAGTTGTGCACCTGATACTTAGAATTTTGATTTTGCAGATTTTAGAGGTTAACAGAGCCAAAATTGCTCATTTGTGAGCCTGTTGGTTTTGAATCTGCAACTCCTTCAAAACTGCTAGTCAGATTCTAACAAAACTTTCAGGATAAGTTGTTCACTGGGTGTAGTTGTGCGCCTGATACTTAGAATTTTGATTTTACAGATTTTAAAGGTTCACAGAGCCAAAATTGCTCGTTTGTGAGTCTGTCTGTTTTGAATCCACAACTTCTTCAAAACTTCCAGTCGGATTCCAACAAAACTTTCAGGATAGATTGTTCACCTGATGTTGTTGTGCACCTCATATATAGAATTTTGATTTTACAGATTTTAGAGGTTCACAGAGCCAAAAATTCTCATTTGATAATCTGGTTTGTTAATCCTTAATTCCATCACAACTATAAGTCAGATTCCAACCAAACTTGCAGGATATGTTGTTCACCTGATGTAGTTGTGCATCTGATACTTAAAATTTTGATTTTGCAGTTTTAGAGGTTCACTGAGCCAGAATAGCTCATTTGGTAATTCTGTTTGTTTATGTGGAACTCCTTCAAAACTGTAAATCATATTCCAACCAGCCTTTCAGAATACATTGATTACTTGATATAGTTGCGTACCCGATATTTAAAATTTTGATTTTACAGATTTAAGAGGTTAACAGAGCCAAAATAGTTTTTAAATCTTCAACTCCTTCACAACTGTCTGTCAGATTCCAACCTAATTTTCAGTATATGTTGTATATCAGGTCTGGTTATGCACATTATACTTTAGATTTTTTTACCGATTCTAGAGGTTTGCCAAGCCACTAAGCTCATATGTTAAATCAGATTGTTAATCTACAAGTCCTTAAAACTGTAATTCATATTCTAAACAAAATTTGCAGGATATGTTTTTCTCCTAATCTAGACATGCACATTATAAGTAAAATTTTAATTTTGCATATTTTAGAGCTTCACTGGACTAAAAAATGGCTCTTCTGTAGTGCAGGCGACACAAGTGTTCCATGGAACACCCATCAATTTTTTTTAGCTTTGAACCAAATTTTCCGTTGAAGATTTCTTGGCTTGTATAAGTTGGATGGATTCGAAAATTGATCTGAAGCTGTGAAATGGTCAGTTGTATTGTGTAAGTGATTTTCAAGTCTGCCGGATGTCTACTTCCTGTTTGCCGATGCTTAGATTTTTAACTTTAAAGCCAAATTTTTGGTCACAGATTTCTTGGCTTGTACTGGATGGAATGATTTGGAATTTGGTCTGAAGCTTGGAAATCATGAGTTGTATTGTGTAAGTGATTTTCAAGATTGTCAGCCATCCACTTCCTGTTTGCCGACACTTTGATTTTAAATTATGAACCAAATTTTCCATCAAAGAATTCTTACCTTGTATGACTAGGATGGATTTGAAATTTGTTCTGAAGCTTTGAAATGGTTAGTTGTATTTTGTAAGTGATTTTCAAGTCTGCCGGACATCTACTTCCTGTTTGCTGATACCTTGATTTTTAACTATAAACAAAATTTTCGTCAAATGTCTATTCAGAATAACACTATTTCACCACCCAAAGAATAATTGATTCACCAGTATAATACAAATTAAATGATCAGAAGGGATTATGACAGTTCCTTTTCTTATACGCCCAGAATCGAAGTTTAATTGTGTAAATTGTTTTTGGTCTGTCTATTTGTCTGTTTGTCCACAAAAACTTTTGGTATATCTTTTGAATATCTTTTGAATGGTAAGTGATATTGCATGTGTGTTTCTTATGGCCTTGATCTGGCATATGACCATATTTGAAGGACTGTCTTTTGAATGTAAATTGACCAAAGGGAGAAAAGTCAAATTGATATGAAGAATGTTTGCAATACTCTGATTATGTTGCATCAGATTTAAGTTTATTTAATATATAGAAAACGAAGCCTTTATATATGCCTGAATATCTTAAGAATTTGTTATACAAAGATCTTTTGTATTATTCAATAGAGTTTCATCATTTAAAACTTAAAGGTAAATCCTTTGAACGGTAAGTAATTGGGGTTTTCTATTTCACAGGTGTATGTATGATGATTTGATTTTTCAGTTGATACCAGAATTCCTTGATTGAGCTCAGTTGCTTACAAATAGATTATTTAAGCAAGTGTACGTAACCAAAAACTTGAAAGTCATCACTACAGAAGTTTTATGGTCGACATCAGGATCTTGTGGATGGCTATGGGATATCTGTTTCCCAGATGACAACAGATCTTTCAGTTTGTTTTTCCTTTATTGGATTTGACTTTACTACTGGAATTGACATATTCAACACCACGGGTGTCTTATAAGAAGCAGGAAATGCTTACTCTACTGGTACACCTGATCTCACCCATGGTTTTTATTAGAAAGGTTGCATTGCAACGCTTTCTAATGTCATGACCCTGTCAGTTGAAATGCACTATGAAGAAAAATAGGTGCTTCAATTTGAAAAACCAGATTGACCAAAATCATATTTTTGAATTTAGACAATGATTATGTTAGAAAATAAAGCAATTCACACAGATTTGAAAGAATTTGGTGATCATTTAAAAGAATTATTCAAGAAAAACAATTGCACACCCCCCTTAATGGAAAATTTATCATCTGTAAACTTCGGGTGATTTCTGAAGAATGGTTTGTCATTGCACAGAATCGTCAACTGATTAAATGAAGTGCATCTTTGCTTATATATATGATATCCTGCAATTTAAAGTGATAAAACGTTCTAACAGTGAAACGATTTTACATAAACACGAGAGCGTTTTGGCTGCTTGAACAGCATGTAAACACATTTCTGATACAAACGCATGCGCAACAAGTGCTGAATTGACAAAATGAAAGTAGAATTGACGAAAGCTTACCCTTAGTTCAACGTGTGAGTTTTGTGTTTCACTGTCTGTCCCATTGTCAGAGGCCTTATTCTGGGCTGCTTTTTTGACAAGCTATATTTTTAACGGTCGGAAGATTTGTTTTAACTCGTTAACAGAAGTCGTGTAACTCGAGGATTTAGACGCCATATTTTTTTTCATCACTGAAATGAAACAACCTGTTGTCGTTGCTTCTTCGTTTATAGACTTTTAGTCCATATTAATATCATTAATTTTACCTTGAAAATTCTAGTCTTTATGTAGTCACTGGCTTGTCAGGAATTTTTATACGACCGCAAAAAAATTTTTGAGGTCGTATATTGGTATGATACTGTCGGCGTCGGCGTCGGTGTCGGCGTCGGCGTCGGCGTCGGCGTCGTCGGCGTCTGTAGACTCTTCGTTTCCGTGCGATAACTTCAGTTCTAGTTGATCAATCCTTATGAAATTTTAACATAATGTTGCTTTCACAAATCTAGTNTTTATGTAGTCACTGGCTTGTCAGGAATTTTTATATGTTGTGACTGTACTATTTATCTTTCTTCTTTTCAATGTTTGTAACACCGTTTGATAGTAAACAAGTGTGGATAGTTTACTCCACACTTTTATAGCAAAATAGAAAGGATAAACAACAAGAGGAGCTTGTACCAAGTCTACTTAAATCTTTGAAAGCAATCTTTCTATAAGGGCTTTAAGCACTTTGATTGGGTCCATGTTGTTCCTCTGTATGTGTGTCTACATTTTTGCCATCACTTGGCGTCTGTTGTCCGTCCGTCCGTCCGTCAACTTTTATTCAAAGATCTTCTCCTCTGAAACTGCTGGGCCAATATTAACCAAACTTGGCCTGAATCATCACCAGGATATGCTCTTTCAAGATTATGATTTTTATGTCTGTAGACCAAACAACATGGCCACTGCTACTTAAAATAGAACATAGGGGTAAATTACTCGAAAACTGTTACAGATATCAAAATTTGACATGGTGTAAAAATGATCAGCATGATGAGATCTACCAGCCCTGCAATTTTGAAGAATATCCGATAACCCATCTTGGAGTTATTGCCCCTTTTCCATAAAATTTTCGTTTTTTTGTTACTTTTAGTCTTATATATTGAAAATGGTAGAAGATAGAAGTGAAGTTTTAATTACAAAAATGGTCAGCATAGTAAGATCCACATTTCCTGCAAGTTTGAAGAAAACCTGATGACCCACATAGGAGTTATGGCCTTTTTTTCTTTGAATTTTCACGATTTTTTAACATTTTTACTTTTATTTCAAAAACTGTTTGAGATGGAGGTTAAATGTGAATTACAAAAGTGTTGAGCTTTTCCAGGACTACAATTTCTACATATGTCCAGCAGATTAGCATCTCATCCAAGATGGCCACCACTACGGAGCATAGTTTAACATAGGACCCTATGGGAAATACATTCAAAGATCTTCTCTGAAACCACCGAGCCAATGTGGACCAAATTTTGTCACAATGTGGTCCCCTTTAAAGTTTGTGATTTTTTTGGTTGTACCTCTGAAACTACCAAGCCAAATTCAACGAAACTTGGCCTGTCCCCTTCAAAGTTTGTGATTTTGACTTTCATACCTCATCCAAGATGGCCGCCAGCGTGGAACATAGTTTAACATAGGGACCCTATAGGAAATACAATCACATGTCTTCTCCTCTGAACCTACTGAGCCAATTGGAACCAAGTTTGGTTACAATTGTCTTTGGGTGTTCCCTTTCAAAGTTTGTAATTTTTAGCTCATCTCACGAAGTGAGGGGGGCTTATGTGATACCCCTAGCATCCGCGTCCGTGTCTGCGTCAGTGTCCGGTTAGGAAGAATGGTTAAGGTCCATTCCTGCTTACTGACATACCCCCTATCAACCATATTGGTATGCCTGATGCATTTTGGAATGACGACTGGAATGCATGCTTGGGATGCTGTCTCTGACCTACATTTTTCGCATGAGTGACTTTGTTAGGTAGAATGGTTAAAGTCCATTCCCGCTAACTGACATGGCCCACATCAACCATATTGGTTTGTATGATGCACTTTGGGATGACAACAACAATGCATTCTTCGGATGCTGTCTCTGACCTACATTTTACACATGAGCGACTTGGTTAGGTAGAATGGTTAAAGTCTATTCCCGCTTACTGACATGGCCCACATCAACCATATTGGTATGTATGATGTATTTTGGGATGATGATACCAATGCATGCTTTGGATGCTGTCTCTGACCTACATTTTATGCATGAGCGACTTGGTTAGGTAGAATGGTTGAAGTCAATTCTGGCTTACTGACATGGCCCACATTAACCATATTGGTGTGTATGATGCACTTTGGGGTGACAACAACAATGCGTGCTTTTGATGCTGTCTCTGACCTACATTTTACGCATGAGCGACTTGGTTAGGTAGAATGGTTAAAGTCCATTCCCGCTTACTGACATGGACCACATCAACAATACTGGAATACATGATGTATTTTGGGATGACAATAACATTGCATGCTTCTGATGCTGTCTCTGACCTACATTTTATGCATGAGGGAGTTGGTTAGGTAGAATGGTTAAAGTTCATTCCTGCTTACTGACATGCCCCACATCAACAATACTGGTATACATGATGTATTTTGGGATGACAATAACATTGCATGCTTCTTATGCTGTCTCTGACCTACAGTTTATGCATGAGTGACTTGGTTAGGTAGAATGGTTAAAGTTCATTCCCGCTTACTGACATGTCCCTTAGCAACCATATCAGTATGTATGATGCAATTTGGGATGACAACAACAATGCATGCTTCGGATGCAGCCTGTAAAATAAAATTTATGCATGACTGAATAAGTTAAAAAGAATGATTATAGTCCATTCCTGTTTACTGACATGTGCAACATGTGACAATGCTGCCCAACGAGGTGAGCTTAGCAGGCTGTGGCTGCTTTCTATGTTTATGTTTGTAACTCATCCAAGATTGAAAATGTAACATCTGGTGAACTGATTTATAGTATGAATGGGTGGTCTCTTCGTGACAATGAATAAAACCAGTCACCAGGTGAGCGATACAGGCTCATGTGAGCCTCTTGTTCCTTTTTGTTCCATACTCAACTGGTGTCATTGTTTCTTAGTGTTTCCAATGTTGCCTTTGTCCCTGGATTGTTTGTTCTTTGGACTGACGGTTCAGTTCTCACTTACTTTATGTATACATATTATTGATTGTTCAGAAGCACATGAAATTACTATTTATGCCAAAGGCTTCTTCTTAACTACTACTTGGGGGTATTAGTGTTTCAAAAACACATCTTGTTTAACAATGAAAAACATTTCTGCAAATTGCACTATTTAACTTGCACATTTCAAATAACCAAGTCTTATTACTTAGCAACAATGCACTCATTTTAACACAAGAATTTCACAGGAGATATCAAAAACCAAAACTGTCAATGGTTTCAAATAGAATACGACAGGGTATACACAAAAACAACCTTTAGCCCAATTGTAAAATTTATGGTGAAGCCATGTAAAGACTACAAGTTGCCCTCCTTGTAAATTGGATAGCTGTGTAAGAGAAAGTACATTTATACATTATTATATACAGTAGTCCCCCTCTTATAAGGCCACCTTATTTGCAGCATACGGTTGGCCTTATAAGAGGGGTGGCCTTTGGTGAGGGTATTGAAATTTTGTGGGAACATTTTAATAGAGATGGATGATCAAGCTAGGTAGTCCACCACAATGTACATTGTATGTAAGGCAAGCCTAAATTATGTTAAAATTTTAGTTTAATATGTTTCAAAGGAGTGAAATTATTCTTCATTGGTACATATAGAATTGCATTTTATATATATTCCTTGTCAGACAATGTCCATGATTTATTCTTTGTTATCTATATTTTATTTATTTTATTAATTATTATAAGTAAATGTAAAATCATCTACACATTTTATGTATTTGTAAATTGGTTATTATAACATAATCAGTATTTTTCAAATTTATCTAAATGCTAATTAAAATCACATGCTGCACTTTAGTTTTACAGAACCCTTAATTATTCTGTTTATTCATTGTTTTTGTTTACCTGTGCTTGCAAATATATCATGAAGTTGATTAATTCTTTAAAATTAAAATGATTCACACAAAGCCATTAAATTATATGATGAGTTTCCTTTGTTAATTCCCTTAATTGTGAGTAACAGGTAACCTGTAATGTGCTTGTAATGTTAATTAACATTTACTTGTTAAAACAACACACAAGCTGAGATGTCAAAAATGAGTAGATAATCTGTTTGGATTATCTCCCTTACCGGAAGCACTTCCTGTTCAATTGTTTACATGATTTGGCCTTTGAAAAGGGGGAATTTGGACCATTTAGGGACAGAATATGTGGCCGCTGGTCGCGTCAGAGGGGTGGCCGTTGGCGAGGGGTCAATTTGCACTGAAATCAGTTAATGCATGAGGTTTCTGGCCTTAAGTAAGGGGTGGCCTTTGGTGAGGGGGGCCTCTCAAGAGGGGGACTACTGTATAAATATAAATAAAGGTCGAGTAAGCTTTAATAGTAAACTTTCATCCAAATTGATAAAAAATTTATGGTGGGCAAATTTCTTTTATATTTTATTTTTTTGTTCTGTCCAAATTTTAAATCAGATCAACAAAAATTGAGGCCTTGACAAACACCTGTCCAGAAACATCAGTATAAAATCCATATTTTCCAGATATGAATACAATTTTCTTTCTTGGAATTAAAACAAAATTTAATATGGGGCTGTACTTTTTTTAAATACATAAAAAATTGTTTGTGTCCATTTTGGAGGGGTAGAGGATATGAAAATTAATTGGATTTATTTTACTACATTTGTTTATTTGAAACAGGGTGTTGATACACATTGTGTCAGAAGTTACAGATGCTGACAAATCAGATGCCTTGAAGAATTATGTGAAGGTAGGTCACATGACAATTTCCATTGTGTCAGAAGTTACAGATGCTGACAAATCAGATGCATTGAAGAATTACGTATAGGTAGGTCACATGACAATCTCCATTGTGTCAGAAGTTACAGATGTTAAAATCAGATGCCTTGAAGAATTATGTATAGGTAGGTCACATAACAATTTCCATTGTGTCAGAGTTACAGATGCTGACAAATCAGATGCATTGAAGAATTACGTAAAGGTAGGTCATATGACAATCTCCATTGTGTCAGAAGTTACAGATGTTGACAAATCAGATGCCTTGAAGAATTATGTGAGGGTAGGTCACATGACAATTTCCATTGTGTTATAGAAGCTGACCAATCAGATGCCTTGAAGAATTATGTGAAGGTAGGTCACATGACAATTTCCATTGTGTTATAGAAGCTGACCAATCAGATGCCTTGAAGAATTATGTATAGGTAGGTCACATGACAATTTCCATTGTGTCAGAAGTTACAGATGCTGACAAATCAGATGCCTTGAAGAATTATACAAGGATAGGTCACACATGACAATTTCCAATGTTTCAGAAGTTACAGATGCTGACAAATCAGATGCATTGAAGAATTACGTATAGGAAGGTCACATGACAATTTCCATTAAGTTATAGAACCTGACCAATCAGATGCCTTGAAGAATTATGTAAAGGTAGGTCACATGATAATGACGTTACAGATGCTGACAAATCAGATGCCTTGAAGAATTATGTATAGGTAGGTCACATGACAATTTCCATTGTGTCAGAAGTAACAGATGCTGACAAATCAGATGCATTGAAGAATTACGTAAAGGTAGGTCGCATGACAATTTCCATTGTGTCAGAAGTTATAGATGCTGACAAATCAGATGCATTGAAGAATTACGTATAGGTAGGTCACATGACAATTTTCATTGTGTTATAGAAGCTGACCAATCAGTTGCCTTGAAGAATTATGTGAAGGTAGATCACATGACAATTTCCATTGTGTCAGAAGTTACAGATGCTGACAAATCAGATGCCTTGAAGAATTATGTAAAGGTAGGTCACATGACAATTTCCATTGTGTCAGAAGTTACAGATGCTGACAAATCACATGCCTTGAAGAATTATGTGTAGGTAGGTCACATGACAATTTCAGTTGTGTCAGAAGTTACAGATGCTGACAAATCAGATGCATTGAAGAATTATAGAAAGGTAGGTCACATGACAATTTCCAATGTGTCAGAAGTTACAGATGTTGACAAATCAGATGCCTTGAAGTATTATATAAAGGTAGGTCACATGACAATTTCCATTGTGTAATAGAAGCTGACCAATCAGATGCCTTGAAGAATTATGTAAAGATAGGTCACACGACAATGAAGTTACAGATGCTGACAAATCAGATGCCTTGAAGAATTATGTATAGGTAGGTCACATGACAATTTCCATTGTGTTATAGAAGCTGACCAATCAGATGCCTTGAAGAATTATGTGTAGGTAGATCACATGACAATTTCCATTGCGTAAGAAGTTACAGATGCTGACAAATCAGATGCCTTGAAGAATTATACATGGGTAGGTCACATGACAATTTCCAATGTGTCAGAAGTTAAAGATGCTGACAAAACTCGAGTCATCGGCATTGTCATCAACATTTATTTTAACCATGTAGTTCAAGTTTTTTAAACATCAATATTTTCATCAGATATTTATGGAATCATTTGAAACTTGGACAGAAGCTACAAAATGGTAAGCAAATCACCTCAAGCTGAAAAATAAAATTATTTTTTTAATATTTTCTATTTTTGTCGAGCCTTTGACATTTTACAATAGTCAAAAAAGGAATTGAAGATATGATGATTCTGCCAGCGGGTTAACAGTTGTTTAATTTTTAAAAAATAAACAATGAAGGGATATGGAGTAAGGGGACGACCATTTGATTCTGAGGGGGGGTTGGTGGTGGGGCTGGCAGATTTTGTAAATAAATATCTTGGCCCCAGATAAGTTGAAAATAAATAATCTTGCCTGGTTACATTTGAAATTAAATATTCAGTCCACTCCTAAAGGTCAAAATGATTTTGTTATACAAGAAAATAAATATTATGACCAGAATGGAGTTGAAAACAAATAATCTAACCTTTCCAAATTTGCCCCCCCCCATGATCAAATGGTCATCCCCTAAATGCCTATGAGGCAAAGTCTCTTCAAATACATGTTAAAACATGTATTCTTGCATGTTTAACATCAAACCACTCGTGGTAGCCCATGGATATGTGGTATCATTGCAGATCAGTTTTAATGGCATCTTATATCTATGCCCCCTGAGTCACACTCCAATGACTTAGTAATGAAATGTTTGTTTTTCTGGAGTTTGCTCAACATCAACCACTCATGGTACTAGCTGATTTATATTTGGTATGCGTTTTCATTAGCATCATTACAGATCAGTTCCAGTGGCGTTTCATATCTTTACCCTCGCAGTCATGGTCTACTAACTTTAAATTTTTTTGTTGAAGTTTTTTCTTGTGTTTATTGAACATCAATCACTTATAGTAGCCCATTGATATTTAGTATGAAGTTGCATTATCATCAGCAAAGATCAGTTAAAGTGGCATTTCATGTCTATGCTACTGCAGTCATGCTCTACTGACTTGAAATTTCGAATTTTATAATTATATTCATCCTAGCCACTAGATATTTGATATGCAGTTGTGGGGTGAGGAGAACACACTGACTGCATATCCAGATGATGGTCTTGACCCCTGAGCCATGCATGAACAATTGAACAACATTTCAGCAAGCCGCTAGTACAACCAAATTTAAATTTCTTTATAACGGCAGCTGCTGTACATCAATGTGCAGATTTGAGCGATGCATGGGGCAGGTGAGACATATCCTGTGTCAACATTTATTTCAGTATTTGGACTATTTTTTTGGGCAAGAAAGTTATTTTAACCCTGTGGTTAAAGTTTTAAGCTCACCTGGCCTTAAAGGCCAGATGAGCTATTGCCATCACTTGGCATACGTCAGTGTCTGTCCGCCTGTTATCCGTCGAAAACTTTTTGTTAAAACCTACTCCGGCTGTTAACATCAATTTTTTCTGAAAATTGTTATGTTAAACACACCCCATAGAAAATAACTTATGGAATTCCAGTGGAATTCCAATGGAATCCCAGTGGAATTTTTGCCTTAAATTCCACTGGATTCCACTGATGAAAACAATCAGCTCCCCTACATCTACTGGGTCCCTGAACTTCACAAGAACCCATATAAACAGAGATTCATTGCGGAGTCTTCCAGATGCACCACCAAGCCACTATCTAAGCTTCTTACTACTTTATTGACCGCAGTCAGAGATGGCCAGAAAAGTTAATGTGTTTACTTCACGAGCGGCGTCAATCAGATGTGGATTCTAAAAAATTCAAAAGATCTCCTTGAACAGCTATCTTTTAGCAGTCTTACCCATTTTCACAGCATACAAACCTTTGATTTTTCTACTCTTTATACTACCCTGCCACACAATAAATTGAAAACAATAATTTCTGATTTGATACATCAATGTTCCTGCACTAAAAACGGAGAACGCAGATACACTTACTTAGTAGTAGGGAAAGACAAAACATATTTTGTAAAGAACCACACTGAGTCGAACAAGAAGTTCACGGAGAATGACGTAATCAAGATGTTGGAATTTTTAATAGATAATATTTTTGTCGAGTTTGGAGGTCGCATTTTTCAACAGACAATCGGGATTCCAATGGTAACTAACTGCACGCCACTCTAAGCTGATCTCTTTCTTTTCTTGTATGAGGCCAAATTTTTACAAGGGCTAACACAGAAGAAACAAAACCATGTAGCCCAGTCCTTTAATTTCAGCTTCTGCTACATAGACGATGTACTTTCTCTTAATAATCCAAAATTCAAGGAATATTTATTCCAGATCTATCCCAATGAGCTTGAAATTAAAGAGACTACTGACACACCTACTTCAGCTTCGTACTTAGATCTGTTTATATACATTGATGAAGATGGACTTTTGAAATCTAAGCTATATGACAAACGTGATGAATTTAACTTCCCAATTTTGAATTTTCCCTTTCTGAGCAGCAATATACCTACCTCTCCAGCCTATGGAGTGTACATTTCACAGTTGATTCATTACTGTCGCGCATGTAGTTTATACAGCAGTTTTTTGAATAGAGCAAAAGCACTGTCCCAAAAGTTGCTTAGTCAGGGATTTGTTCAGCCTTTGTTGCTTTCATCCCTTCAGAAATTTTATGGGCGTCACCATGATATCATTGACAGATATGACGTGTCTGTGTCCCAAATGAAAACGGACATTTTCAGCTAGATTTCACGTCTTCACGGATTTGACGTAACCGGTTTTGACTCAACCCTGGATTGACTCACTGATAGTGTGACGGGTGTCGCTAGCGGAGCAGGACATGCTTACCCTTCCGGAGCACCTGATGTCACTCCTGGTTTTTATGGGAGTTCACACTATGAGTGCCTTAGTTTTTAATGTCGTCTTTTTATTTCCGTGCTTGTAGCTGTCTCACGTCCTTGTCTTTGTTTTTCTCTGTTGCCGTTTTTGCCATGTCTTCGGATTTCGATTTTTGTAGTCTTCGCTTCCCTTGTTCCTTCGGTATTCTACTGCCGTTGTTTTAAATTGAAGGGTATTGGAAAACTTATTCAAAGACCTTCCCCTCTGAAACTATACTTCATTATTAATTACAATCAAACTTGTTCATCATAGTCCTTTTAAAAATATGACTGACAAGTCTGCAATCCAAGATGACTGCCAGCATGGAACTTAGTTTAACATTAGACGTTATGAGAAAACACATCCAAAGATCGTCTCCTCTGAAAACTACTGGGCTAATTGTAACCAAACCTGGTCTTTGTATTGTGTTCAACAAGTCTGTATCCAAGATGGTCGCCAGAGGGAACATAGTTTAACATTGGACCTTATTGGAAAACACATTCAAAGATCTTCTCCTCGGAAACTTTTCCTGTCAGAATCAAACTTGGTCACAATGGTCATTTGATTGCCTACTTTAAAAATGGTTCCAGTAAGTCCACATAAGATCAAAGATGGCCGAAAACATAGTCTTACATAGCACCCTATTGGAAAGCATACAAAGATCATCTTCCATGAGATATTGAGCCATATTACATTGAGGTCTATTATCATACTAGAAAATGAGACCCTTTTTCATTGAGGTTGTTTGTCCTGACTATACCAGCCTTTGACAGGTGAGCTACCGGCTCTTTAGGGCCTCTACTTAAGAAGTCGAATGAATCTGATTGGAATTTCACAAAAAATGGTCAAATGTTAGACAGTGGTCAGAAAATAACCTCTAACTGAACAAAAAAAAATTGTTTATTTTAGTTCTTTTTGTATTTTTTTTCCCATATTTTGACTCACATTTTGCAAAAAAAATTTCAAAGTTGTTAAGAAGTAGAATAAAGTCTTTGAATCTTGATAGAAATTGAAGAGTCTCACTCCGATTAAGAGCTAGAGCTTCTCAGTCAATTTATATCTTGACCGGTTTTGGTCCTTATTCGGACCTTCATCATAGGAAAATGCTGCAATTTGTAGATGCAATTCCTCATATACTGTTGCTGAATCATATTAACCCTCAGTTATGAGTTAACCAGTTTACCGAAGGGAAACATCAATTGTTTCTGAAAAATTACAGTAAACACAACTGTGTGAATACATTTCTATTTCTGGATTCACTGTTACGGTAAACATTATCTATATTGGTACATGGCTTTTGACACTTTGCATGAATTACTAGCTCTTTATGTTCATTATGCATTGAATAAGACCATGTTACCAATGGTAACCATTGTAACTAAAGGCAAACAGTATATGGAGATTGACATGTTTGAGGTTGAAGCCATGGAATGACAGCTTAATTTTTGGCTGTCTCTCTTGCTTCTTAATCGGAAAAAATAGTTTAAGAAATTGCGAAGAGTCTCACTCCGATAAAGAGATAGAGCTTCTCAGTTGATCTATATCCTGACTGGTTTTGGTCCTTTAATGCAGACCTTCATCAGAGGAAAATGCTGGAAATTGCAGCTGCAACACCTTATATACTGTTGCAGAATCATGTTAACTGGTTTTTAACTAGAGGAGTTAACCGGTTAACGGGCTGTTAAGATCAATTTTTTCTGAAAATTGTTATGTTAAACACATAAATGTGTGAATACATTTCTATTTCTGGATTCAATGTTACGGTAAAATTATCTATATTGGAACATGGCTTTTGACACAGGTTAAGTGATGCATGAAACCAGGTTTAATGCATCATTAAACCTGGTTTAACCCACAATTTTATTTATAAAATGCCCGTTCCAAGTCGGGAATATGACGGCTTGTGCTGGATTGTGTTTCCTTGATTCAGTCGAATGTTATACGGATTTTCCTTACTGGTCTCTCCCTTTGATCGATTCGGACTTTTGTTGTCACTTTTATTTGCATGAATGAGACTGAGTGAGACTCTTCAATTTCTTTGAATCTCGATGTATAACATTAAAATGACAATTTTGCAAAAAATTGACAGATGTATTACAGGCAGTTGAAAGTTTCATTACAGTTCCAACTTTGATAAATTTCCTTAAAATGTAAAAGACCAACATTTTTGAAATTTTTCATCCAATTATAAATTTTAGAAATTCTTTTGTACCAAGCATAATTTTGAAAACTTTAGAATTAACAAAGTTCCAACTTTGGTAAATTTTCCTGGAACTCTATAAGACAAGCAATTTTTAGAAATTCCTTTTAGCAACCATCTTTTCTGAATGAATTTGAATCAGAGAAATAAAATATTAGGATTGGAAAAAATTTTTGATTCAATTTTTGTAAATTTCCTGGACCTCTCAAAGACCAATTATTTTTTGGAATTCTGCTTATTAACCTTACATTTTTAATACAATATAATGAAAACAATTAAATTGCAAAATTATTTCTTTAAATTTACAAAGACCAATTTTGTTTTGAATACTACATAGCAACCATACTTTTTGGAACTCCATGTCACAAACTACCAAACCCGGATGACCGGAAGTTCTTGCCTACTCGCTACCTTTTATATAAAAAGCGCTGGAATATATAGTTCTTAATTCACTTCCGGTTTTTGCGGAGTAATTTATTTGTTGACATATCAACAGGTAGATATCAATCGCATACCACCGACAAGAATATTGTTATAACTTGATTACGGTAATTAATTTGAAAGTGATAGCTATCTCAGTAGTAAAGATTGTTAAAACTTAATATGTGTGACAGTCTGTTATTGATTTTATAAGCAAGTGGTCAATTATCGGTCATTTAGTTAAGATGGTTGATCCTTCCTTTCCACAGGTGTTGGCAGACAAGCTAAATAAATTACCTCTTAATTTATACATCTTAATTATAAAACATCACCAATGAAGTGATTAAATCAAGCAGAATGATTTTGATTTTCTACTTCAATTAAACAGAGCAATGTGTATTTTAACACAGCAGTATATTCCAAATCAGCTGTTTACTTTTGTTTGCTTAGTCTATAAATAGATTGTGGATTGGGGTATAAATAAGGGTCATATATGTGAACAACCACTTTTAGAAATTATACTAGAGGTTGAAAAATTTAGACAGTTTTCTTACAAAAGCAATTACCTGCAAACTTCTGTTCAACTAATAAAAGACAACTATAAGTATTTGTTTTTATTTTTTTATTTAGGGTCAATTCAATAAATCTGTCCCTACCTGAACTTCTTGACCAATCAAATACAGTGATGTTGTGACTGATTCATTCTATTTATTTAATTTATTTTTTGGATTAATTTCAAGGATTTTTAAATATCGAAAAATTAAGATACTGTTCTTATCACAATGATAAAAATATTATGCTACTCTACTTACTGATATAAACTTCTTCTTTTCTAATAAAAGACAGTGTTTTATTAGGGCCTCGCATCGAGATGCGGGTGCCCTATAGTTTTCACTTTGTCCGTCCGTCTGTCCAACAATTTTTTTGGTCGCAGTTTTCTGGGCTTTTACAGGTTGGAATGATTTCATATTTGGTCTGAAGCTTTATGATGATGAGTTGTACCGTGTAAGCAATTTTGAGGTTTGCCGTGCCACTACTTCCTGTTTGCCGATACTTTAACTTTTTATTATACCACTCTATGGATGAAAATTTTTGTCAAAGTTTTCTGGGCTTCTACAACTGGGAATGATTTGATATTTGGTGTAAAGCTTCATGATGATGAGTTGTATCCTGTATGCTATTTTCAGGTTTGCCACGCCACTACTTCCCGAATTTCTCATATGGATATACTATTGATACTTTCAAATTTTGGCATTTATTTTATTAATTTCGAAATGTAATCCAGACCACCTGTTTTAAGTGCCCATATCTCACTATTTTATAACGCCAAGTTTTCTTACATTCGACTTGATGAGTGCCCTGTGTTTGTCTATATGTTGTAGTTGTCCACTAGCTTAAGACACTAGTGCTTTTGT
>MJUU01073553.1:240631-279074 GCA_002080025.1 Modiolus philippinarum | reverse complement strand
ATTTTGGAACGAAACGGATGCTATGACCTCAAGGTCATGGTTCTTTGACTTTGAATATTAGGTGAGAAAATTTGATATTATACTGCAAGATAAGGTTTAGGTTGAAGGTAGTGTACCTTGAAAGAGATTTGATATCACGATGAAACTTTGCATAATAATACATCATAAAAAGAATTGCAGTAGTTTGGTGCCAAACAGATGCTATGACTTCAAGGTCACTGTTCATTGGCTTTGAATTTCACGATTGAAATTTTGATATTAATGCTCATCTTTTTAAATTTTGAAATTCCGTCTAGCATCATTTTTTGTTTAAATAGCCATTTTTGTTAAAATACAATTTTAAAAATGTATTATAATTTCAATTATGGTAATTTTCCTAACTTTCTCAAAGACCACTTCATTTTCGAAGTTCACCTAGCAACAATGTTATTTCAATTGTTAAGTCCCCCAAACGAGGTTTGTGGAGACTTATTGTTTTTGCTTAAGTCTTTTATTCTTTTTCTTATTATTATTATGTCACCCCACACGTCTGGGATGACATGTTGTTATTCTACGTTTCTTCTTCTCCTTATTATGTCAACCCCAGACTTTGTCGGATTGACAAGTTGTTATTCTACGTTTCTTCTGATTATTATGTCACCCCAGACTTTGTCGGGGTGATATGTTGTTATTCTACGTTTCTTCTGATTATTATTCTTCTTTTTATTATTATTATTATTATTATTATTATTATTATTCCCATAATTTTTGTCCGATCGTTTATTTTGAAATGGCTGAATGGAATGATTTGAAACTTTGCACACAGTTGGAGTACCATCTGAAGTCGTATCACCTGCATTGAAAATTTTCAAAATGGCTGCCAAAATACGTAAAATTTTGACTTTGTCGGATTTCAACGAAAATTGATTTCTAGGTAGATTTTGACGCTGCGAATAAGGTGGAATCATCGAATGGGGAGTCTGGGGTGACATCGGCTATTGCTTGCAATTGCAAATCTAGTTATTCTTATTATTATTATTCTTCCACATATTTTTGTCCGGAGGATTATTTTAGAACGGCTTGAGGTAATCAAATGAAACATGGTATGAAGTTACATCAACATGAGGAGAACATTTTTTTACCGAAAAAAAAAATTAAAATGGGTGTCGTTTCCAAGATGGCCGCCAAAATACGTCAAAATTACACTTTGCCGGATTTCAATGAAAATTTATTTCTAGGTAGATTTTGATGCTGCGAATGAGGTGGAATCGTCGAATTGGTTGTCTGGGGTGACATCGGCTATTGCTTGCAATTGCAAATCTAGTTATTGTTCTTCTTCTTCCACAAATTTTGTCCGATCGATTTTTTTTAAGTGGCTGAACAAAATCATTTCAAACTTTGCACACAGTTGCGTCACCATCTGAAGTTTGTCCAAAAAGTTTGAAAATGGCCGTCATGTCCAAGATGGGCGCCGAAATACGCCAAAATTTCAACATTGTCGGATTTCAACCAAAATTGATTTCTGGATAGAATTTTAGGCTGCGAATAAGGTGGAATCATCGAATGGGGAGTCTGGGGTGCGTCGGCTATTGCTTGCAATTGCAAATCTAGTTCTTTTTCCGCTTTCTTCCGGCGTAAAAGTTTTGTCCGGGACATATCTCAAAGACCATTCACCGGAACTTCATGAAACTAAACTTGATGGTTGAAGACAATATCAGAAGGTTTGCCACCCGGGCTCTGAATTTCCAAAACGGCGGCCGATGTCACGGAAACGGAAAAAGGCGGGAAAATTAAAAGTGAAATTTGACAGGAAGGTTGCCTAGCATGTATAGAATTGATTTTTGGTCTTAAAATTTTCAAAATGGTGGCCGTTGCTATGGAAATGGAAAAAAGCGGGAAAATTAAAAGTGCTCAGAATAGGATGAAATTTAAGAGGAAGGTTTCCTAGCATGCATGGAATTGATTTATGGTCTTAAAATTTTCAAATTGGCAGCCGTTGCCATGGAAATGATAAAAGGCGTGAAAATTCTACATACTCAGAATTGGCTGAAAATTCAGAGGAGGGTTTCTGGATATTGGAGTTCGTTTGGGAGACTTTAGTGTTTCGCTCTGCGAACACAGTTCTTACTTGTTTTCAGTCAAAGTAGTCATTTTCCAAACATGGATTGCACAATTCTTGATTCCAATTTTGGTAAATTTCCTGAAACTCTCTTAGACAATTTAAATTTTTGGAATTTAGCTAGCAACCATATATTTTTATGCCCCCGTGAATAGAAAATTCAGAGGGCATATAGAATTTGGTCTGTCCGTCTGTCTGTCTGTTTGTCCACAAAAACCTCTTCACATTGGGCATATCTTTAAAATGGTCAGAGACGGGCTTTCGTGTCTTGTTTTTTAATTCCTTGTGGCAAGACCTTACAAACGACACCAAAATTTACCTTGTGACCTTGACCTTGGCATGTGATTGACTTTTTAAAAAGATAATAAACTTTAACATAGGATATATATTTTGAATGGCAAGACCTTTTAATTGGTACCAGACTATTTGACCCTTTGGCCTTGACTTTAACATATGAACAACTGCATAAAAAACTTAAGCATTGAGTATATCTTTTGAATGGTAAGTGATAGGGGTTTCATATTTTGCATGTTTATTTCTTGTGGAAAGGCCTTTTGGTTGGTACAAATATATATGACCTTCTGACCTTCAACTTGGCATGTGCCTATCCGGTACAATTCCACCAGAAATTATATTTTGTTTTATTTTATATATAGTTAACATTTATAAGGACATTTTTATTGATATCTACAGAATTTGTTTTGAAAAAAAAAAGATCTGTTAAATTGTTCATTTTATTTTCATCATTTTAAACTTAAAAAAAAATGTATATCCTTTGAACAGTGTTGTATTTCGCAGGCATATTTATTACTTCAACCAAACTATAACGCATGCAAATTATTCATTATTCAATACCATTCTTTTATCTATATTTACATATAGAAACAGCATTCATTGATGAGAAAATGTTTCCGGATATCTACAGAATTAGTATTGAAATAAGATTTTTTAAACTATTCAGTATAGTATCTTCATTTGAAACTTTAACATTTTGTATATCCTTAGAATGGTAAGAGAACATTATTTTTATTTTTCAGTTTGTTGACTCATTGTGTTAACTGTTTCTTTCTATTTTTCAATTACTTATGACAGAAAAATCTTTTGGATGTTACTTAAAATATTTATTGTCTTCTACTGTCAAATTATATTAAAAAATATCTCTCAAGCAATCAGCTGATTAAAGTACTGAAAGATGCAATAATTGAATAATCAAAGTACTGATAGCACTGATAGACAGAAACACGATGAGATAAATAAAGTGGGGGTTGTAAAATTTCTTTTACCTCTTGCTGACGTCAGGTCCGTTGGGTTACTTCTGTATTTGTATCAAAACAAAATCATCACTTTTTATAATATAACTTTTCAGTCGATGCAAGTATTTATGAATACATACAAAGTCATGTATTAATTTCACAGAATCATATAAATTTCTGGTCTTGTTTAATGTCCTCATGACTGCTACACGGGAGCATAATTGTTTTACAATACACATCTTGTTAGATTTGTTTTTGTCAATACAACAATTTGCAATAACTAAATTGCAAAACTCTTTGGTTCCTATTTAGTAAATTTCCTGAAATTCTCAAAGAACACTTCATTTTAGAAACTTAACCTAGCAACAATGCTATTTCAATTCTTTTCTGGTGAAGTAGTCATTTTCCTAACACGGATTGCAAGAATTCTTGATTCCAATTTTAGTAAAATTCCTGAAACTCTTTAAGATCTTTTAATTTTTCGAAGTTTACCTAGCAACTACATATTTTTCACCTTTTTTAGCTCACCTGGCTATGCCAGGGTGAGCTTTTGCGATCACTTGGCGTCCGTCGTCCGTCCGTCCGTCGTCTGTCCGTCTGTCGTAAACTTTTCATTCAAAGATCTTCTCCTCGGAAACCACTGGGCCAATTGGGACCAAACTTGGTCACAATAGTCCTTGGGTGGTCCCTTTAAAAATTGTATCCGGCATGTCCGTACCTAATCCAAGATGGCCGCCAGCGGGGAACATAGTTTAAACATTGGACCCTATGGAAAATACATTCAACGATCTTCTTCTCAGAAACTACTAATCCAATTATAACCAAACTTAGAAACAATGGTCCTTAGATGGTCCCTTCCAAAAATGGTATCCGACAGGTCCGTACCTAATCCAAGATAGCCGCCAGCGAGGAACATAGTTTTAACATTGGACTCTATGGAAATTACATTCAAAGATCTTCTTCTCAGAAACTACCAGTCCAATTATAACCAAACTTAGTAACAATGGTCCTTAGATGGTCCCTTCCAAAAAGGGTATCCCGCAAGTCCGTACCTAATCCAAGATGGCCGCCAGCGGGAAACATATTTTTAACATTGGACCCTATGGAAAAGACATTCAAAGATCTTCTTCTCAGAGACTACCAGTCCAATTATAACCAAACTTAGACACAATGATCCTTAGATGGTCCCTTCCAAAAAAGGTATCCGACAGGTCCGTACCTAATCCAAGATGGCCTCCAGCGGGGAACATAGTTTTAACATTGGACCCTATGGAAATTGCATTCAGAGATCTTCTTCTCAGAAACTACCAGTCCAATTATAACCAAACTTAGTCACAATGGTCCTTAGATGGTACCTTCCAAAAAAGGTATCCAGCATGTCCGTACCTAATCCAAGATGGCCGCAAGCGGGGAACATAGTTTTAACATTGGACCCTATGGGAAAGACATTCAAAGATCTTCTCAGAAACTACCAGTCCAATTATAACCAAACTTGGACATAATATTCCTTAGATGGTCCCTTCCAAAAAAGGTATCCGACAGGTCCGTATCTTATCCAAGATGGCCGCCAGCGGGAACATAGTTTTAACATTGATCCCTATGGATATTACATTCAAAGATCGTCGTCTCAGAAACTACCAGTCCAATTATAACCAAACTTAGTCACAGTGGTCCTTAGATGGTCCCTTCCAAAAAAGGTATCCGACGGGTCCGTACCTAATCCAAAATGGCCGCCAGCGGGGAACATAGTTTTTAACATTTGACC
Organism: Modiolus philippinarum; assembly: GCA_002080025.1. Taxonomy (NCBI): domain Eukaryota; kingdom Metazoa; phylum Mollusca; class Bivalvia; order Mytilida; family Modiolidae; genus Modiolus; species Modiolus philippinarum. Next base: position 273,958 of record MJUU01073553.1, on the reverse strand, counting down.
CTATGGAAAAGACATTCAAAGATCTTCTCAGAAGCTACCAGTCCAATTATAACCAAACTTAGACACAATGGTCCTTAGATGGTGCCTTCCAAAAAAGGTATCTGACAGGTCTGTATCTAATCCAAGATGGGCGCCAGCGGGGAACATAGTTTTAACATTGGACCCTATGGAAATAACATTCAAAGATCTTCTTCTCAGAAACTACCAGTCCAATTATAACCAAACTTGGACATAATGGTCCTTAGATGGTCCCTTTAAAAAAAAGGTATCCGACAGGTCCGTACCTAATCCAAGATGGCGCCAGCGGGAACATAGTTTTAACATTGATCCCTATGGAAATTACATTCAAAGATCTTCTTCTCAGAAACTACCAGTCCAATTATAACCAAGCTTAGTCACAGTGGTCCTTAGATGGTCCCTTCCAAAAAAGGTATCTGACAGGTCCGTACCTAATCCTAGATGGGCGCCAGCGGGGAACATAGTTTTAACATTGGACCCTATGGAAAAGACATTCAAAGATCTTCTTCTCAGAAACTACTGGTCCAATTAGAACCAAACTAAGCCACAATGGTTCTTAGGTGGTCCCATCCAAAAAATGTATCTGGCAGGTCCATACTTCAACCAAGATTGCCACCATCTGGAACATAGTTTTTACATTGGCCCTATTGAATTTAAGGGGAACCTCTGCCCAAATTTTTTGAATTTTTAATTGAATTGTGTTCTGAATGTTTCAATTTCAGCATTATGTATTACCTTGATTATAAGGGGAACCCCTGCCCAAATTTTTTTTGAATGGTGTTCTGTTGTGGGTTGTAATGGATGGTAGATATTTCAGTTGCCATGGAAACCAAACAAGAATACTGTAATTTTAGAAAAAAAAGTATTCTGCAATATTTTATGTTTTGTTTTTCCTATTGGAAATGCCTTTTATCTATGTCAGCCATGGTCCAGGTGAGCGATACAGGCTCTTGAGAGCCTCTTGTTTGGTAAAAAACACAAATTTTCAAAAACCGAAGTGCAAAAATCTTTCATTTCTATTTGGTAAACCCAAAAGAACTTTACATCTTGGAAATTCAACCTAGTAACAATGTTATTCCATTGTTATTCTGTAAGAGTAGTCATTTCAGAACATGGATTGCAAAACTTCTTGATTCTAATAATTATAAATTTCGTGAGACTCTCTAAGGCCATTTAATGTTTGAAATTTAACCTAGCAACCATATAGTTTGATGGTTGCGAGGTTAAATTTCATGTCAGCCTCTACGTTTATAGAATGGATGATAAAATAAACATTCATCAAATATGGTTGATAGCTGGGCATTGTGTGTATTGACACAGATTCACTTGTTATTATTGAGGTTATTTGGACTATCATCCATGGCCCAGGTGAGCGATACAGGTTCGTGGGAGCCTCTTGTTAAATCCTGAAGTTGTTCTAATCATTTAACAACAATATTGTTGCGACATAAAACATTTCAGGTATTATTAAAAATTTATCTCGGCACATCAAAGTTACCAAAATGCAATATAAAATGACAAGTATATTAGCATTGCATGGTGTTATTTCTGAAAAAAATATTACAGTCACATTATCTGAATCGTTTGGTTATGTCTAAAATACACAAGGATTTTAAAGATGCGTTAATGAGTAGTAGCACCCTTCGACAAGACAATTATTTAAGGTACCGCGTTGCTATAGCAACCAGATATTGAGCTGAAAGTGACGTCGACTGGAGGTGACGTCACTTGAGGTCACGTGACCATGACCGGAAGTAGTTAAAAAAAAACTTATAAAATACTTGATGCTATCCCAATACAAACAGAAGGTTAACACTGGACATGACTAGGATAAAGCAAGCCAACTCAGATTTAAATACATGACCAGGAATGCAGAGATACGATGAGAAACGTTTGTCTGAATTGTTTATTCTGGACAGAAGATGTGTGTTAGGATCGGAACATACAAAGATCAAGAAGATTGCCCAGCATTTGAAAGAAGTTAACTATGAAACTAAAGAATCCTGGAAGTAGGGTGTAAAGAGAAGACAGTATCTGTTTGAGTCAGTATTGGATGTTTATGACTCACCATCGACAGCAACGACTCCATGTTTAAGATAAATCAATGACATTCGGGGTAGGAAAGAAGTGGAGGAAATGCGGTCTTTTTCTATACAGTTATAGACCGTTAGAAGCCTGGTGAAACTCAGAGTGACCCTTCAGTTTTGGAGGGAATAATGCAATTGATCCTTTTAGTCAAGCAATATCTATCAGTTAATCTCGAATTTCCTTTCATAACAAGACAATCTACTTTTAACGAATCTTACATTACAACACCACCACCACCACTAACACTCTTACAAGAATCACCACCACCACCACTAACACTCTTACACCCATCATCACCAACACTAACACTCTTACAACCATCACCACAACCACCACTAACACTCTAACAAGAATCACCACCACTAACAATCTTACAACCATCACTTCCACCACCACTAGCATTCTTACAACCATCACCAACACCACCACTAACACTCTTACAACCATCACCACCACCACCAATAACACTCTTACAACCAATCACCACCACCAATAGCACTCTTACAACCATCACCACTACCACACTAACACTCTTACAACCATCAACACCACCACCACTGACACTCTTACAACCATCACCACCACCCCCACTAACACTCGTATAATCATTACCACCACCACTAACACTCTAACAAGAATCACCACCACCCCCACCACTAACACTCTTACAACCATCACCACTACCACTAATAACAGTCTTACAACCATCACCACCACCAATAACACTCTTACAACCATCACCACCACCAATAACACTCTTACAACCATCACCACTGCATTCGAATAAAGAAATGAATGATTGAAGGTTTTTTTTTTACATGTGACGAGCTCAACCCTTCGAGATGTGTAGCTCGCATGAGGCGCCTAAAGACAACCATGATCCCCAATTCAAAAAGCATATTCGATGATCCCGACGAATAAAAACATTGTCCTTCCTTTATGACAATTATGTCATCGTACCAGCTGACAAGTCCCAAAACAACATCACATTTATCTGCAAAAGACACTGCATTGACTGCTTAATGAAGGAGATGGGCATTGAAAATTCATTTGGCAACCTCACATACAAACTCTTCACCATACCAAGGGAGGACGTACTAAACACATACAAATCAGTATTGTCTTCCTTTGGTATCGAACAACACTCTTTTTAGCTTGTGTCTATTGGGTACCTAAATTACATAAATGCCCTTACAAACAGAGATGCATTGTGCAACAAAACCCCCTTCTAAGCTTCTCACTTCATTACTTACTGCAGTCAAAGATTGCCTCAAGATATATAGTGATAAAGTATACTCAATAAGTGGAGTGAATCAGATGTGGATTCTCAAAAACGCAAAAGACGTATTAGAATATCTTTCTTCAACTGAACTCAACCACTGAACAGTGTCAAAACATTTGATTTTTCTACTCTCTATACTACTCTTCCACACGATAAGCTTAAGTCAGTACTCCGGCAATTAATACATCAGTCTTTCTGTACTAAAAGGGTGAAAGAAGTTATTCATATTTAGTGACAGGTAAAGATGGGGTTTATCACACTGATTCAAACAAAACGTATACAGAGGAGGATGTCATTGCAATGCTGGAATTCTTGATTGATAACATATTTGTAAAATTTGGAGGACAAGTTTTCCAGCAGACAATATGGATACCTATGGAGACTAATTGTGCGCCACTTTTGGCAGATTTGTTTGTTTCTTTATTCGTATGAAGCCAGGTTCATACAAGAGCTAGTTCAGAAAAAAAGACAATAAGCTGGCCAATTCCTTAAATTTCAGTTTCCGTTATATAGATGATGTTCTTTCATTAAACACTCTTCAATTTAATGATAACCTTCATCTTTTATACCCAAAATGAACTCGAAATTAAATAGACTACTGATACACCATCATCAGCATCATACCTGAACCTATACCTCAACATTGACAAATCTCGGCGTCTGAAAACAAAACTTTATGACAAGCGTGATGATTTCGACTTTCCAATAGTGAACTTCCCGTTTTTGAGCAGTAATATTTCCACTTCTTTAGCATATGGCGTGTACATTTCACTACTCGTTCGCTATTGCCGTGTCTGTAGTTTGTACAGCGATTATGTCAACAGAGCGAAAATAGGGTCTCAAAAAATTATACATCAAGGGTATATTCAGTCACTGTTGCAATTGCCACTACAGAAGTTTTACAATCGTCCCCACGATTTGACAGACCATTACAATGTTTCTGTTTCACAAATGAGAACAGATATCTTTGGGTAGATCAAGGGTTTGTTACCGGACTTACTAACACCGACTGTGACAAAACCGGACTTTTCACTGGCAGTGTGACGGGTGCCACGCGTGGAGCAGATCATGCTTACCCTTCTAGAACACCTGATGATACTCCCGGTTTTCAGTGGGAGTTCACACTGTCAGTTGCTTTAGTTTTTGTCTCGCCCGCGACCGCCCGCGACGAAAGGGTGGAAAGCGAGACATATGCGTACAAAATATGGCGGCGGCGGCGGCGGCGGCGGCGTAAACTTTCATGTTAAGTTTTTGTGATTAGGTCATTTCTCAGTAACTATAAGTGGTAGGTCAATGATAATTGGTATATTGATTGGTCTTGAGTAGTACATGACAGTCTGCTATATGGTTTTTGTCTGTGACCTCAATTTCACGGTCCACTGAACATGTTAAGTTTTTGTGGATAGTTCAGTTTCTCAGCAAGTATTTGTGGTAGGTCAATGATATATGGTATATAGGTTTGTCTTAGGTAGTACACGATAGTCTGTCATATGGCTTTTGTCCTTGACCTCAATTTCACGGTCTAGTGAGCATGTTAAGTTTTTGTGATTAGGTCATTTTCTCAGTAACTATAAGTGGTAGGTCAATAATATTTGGTTTATGTCCTTGACCTCAATTTCAAGGTCTAGTGAGCATGTTAAGTTTTTGTAATTAGGTCATTTTCTAAATAACTATATGTGGTAGGTCAATGATATTTAGCATATAGATTGGTCTTGGGTAGTACATGACAGTCTGCCATATGGCTTTTGTCCTTGACCTCAATTTCACGGTCTAGTGAGCATCTTAAGTTTATATAATTAGGTCATTTTCTCAGTAACTATACGTGGTAGGTCAATAATATTTGGTTTATAGATTGGTCTTGGGTGGTACATGATAGTTTGCTGTATGGTTTTTGTCTGTAACCTCAATTTCATGGTCCAATGAACATGTTAAGTTTTTTCTCATTAGATCAGTTTCTCAGTAACTATTCATGGTACGTCAATGATATTTTGTATGTTGGTTGGTCTCAAGAAGTACATGACGTTCTGTTATATGGTTTTTGTATGTGACCTCAATTTCATGGTCCAATGAACATGTTGAGCTTCTCACTATCTATTAGTGGTAGGTCAATGATATTTGGTATGTGGGTTGATCTTGAGTAGTACAAGACAGTCTTCCATAAGATTTATGTCTTTGGCCTCAATTTTGCAGACCAGAGATCAGGTTAAGTTTCATAGTATCTATTTATGTAAGGTCAATAACATTTGGTAATTGGGTTTATCTTAGATGGATCATGACAGCCTACTATTTGACTTGACCTTGCCTTATTTCTCTGGTGAACATGTTTGGTTTTCAGTATCTATTAGTGGTAGTTCACTAATATTTGGCATTTTGGTATGGGTGGTACACGACAGTCTGCTGTATTGCTTTTGTCAATTACCCTAATTTCACAGTCTAGCAAACATGTTATGTTTTTCCGATTAAGTCAGTTTGAGTTTTCACATAAATTTTGCGAACAAGTAGGGACGGGCGAGACATCATTTAAGGTCCACTCTTGTTTTTTTTTTGTCTTGTATAGCACATTTGTCATCTTTTAGTTTTGTCTTCGTTGCTATGTTAATGATACCCATTTGTTCTTGTTATTGTCCGACCACTTAATACACTCACATAAGCTCTTTAAACTTTTACCTTGGTACTGTTGTAGGGTAGTGAAGTAACACGTATCATGGATTTAAATTGGTTTTTTCTAAGGGTTAGAAATGACAATTACCAATCAGTCATCAAACAGATTTATCAATACTATATTCTAGCTGGCTGTGTGACGCGGTCCCATGCGTGGAGCATATCATACTTACCCTTCCGGAGCACCTGATGATACCTCAGTTTTTATAGGGGTTCACACTGTTAGTGCTTTAGTTTTGTGGCTTTCTTGTTCATTTTTGTTTATTTGTTTTGTCTTTGTCATACTGTCCCAATTCGTGTTGCTGTGAATTGCCGTGATGTGTGATTTATGATTTTAGAATTTTCTCTTTCCTCGTTCTTGCTTCGGTATTCGTTTGCCGATGTATTGATCTATAAAGTTTCTGTTCTTAGTCGGAAATGTGACAGCTGTACCAATTTATTCTACTATTGGTATGGGTGCTCTTGGATTTGTCGTTTGTCGAATGCACTTCATTTTTTGTTTTTCTCTCTTCCGAATACCCTTCGGACTTTTATTATGGCCTTTTTTAAAAAAACAAATGTAATCCCTTTGAGGACCTTTAAACAACTTGTGTCTTTTTTTCAGGAAATCAGTTGTACAACATTAGGAATTTGACACCTGAAAACGCGGCATTATTATGAAGAAATAGTAGATGCAGGTACACTTTTTAAATATTAAGTGTGTTGTAAAGGATTTACTTTGAACGGAAACCCAAAGGAACACGATATTAGAAAATGTACTTGTGATATACCTTATAAATGTGTTGTAAGGATATTTTTAGCTGCAACCCCAAGGAATACGTTATTAGAACATGTACTTGTGATATACCTTATAAATGTGTTGTAAGGGAAGTTTTTAGCTGCAACCTCAAGGAACACGTTATTAGAACATGTACTTGTGATATACCTAATAAATGGGTTGTAAGGGATTTTTTTTAGCTGCAACCCAAAGGAACACGTTATTAGAACATGTACTTGGGATATATACCGTTTTAGCTGGAACCTTATAGCACATATGATGACAAACACTCCTGATGAATCTTATAAAGGTAGTGCATGCAATCAAGATTTTAATCAGGAAAGTGTCTTGCCTCGACACAGAACACATCCTGAAGATGAACCATTCAAATGTGATAAAGATATGCATCAATTCACTAATTTTCAGGTACAAGTGAGACCACTTAACGATAAACCTTTTAAATGTTATACATGTAGTAAAGATTTTACATCAAAATGTAGTCTAAAGAAACACATGAGAATACACACGGGTGATAAACCTTATAAATGTAGCTTTTGTAGTAAGGAATTTAGTGACAAAAGTGCTTTAAACAACCACATGAAAATACACACTGGTGATAAACCTTTTAAATGTGATATATGTAGTAAAGGATTTAGTCGGAATGAAAACTTAAAGTTACACATGAGAACACATACTGGGGATAAACCTTATAAATGTAATATATGTAGTAAAGGATTTAGCCAGAATGGAATCTTGAAGCAACACATGATGATGCACGCTGGAGATAAACCTTATGAATGCGATATATGTAGTAAAAGATTTATTACAAATTATAGCTTACAAACACACATGAGAATACATACTGGTGATAAACCCTATAAATGTGATACATGCGGTAGAGGATTTAATCAGAGATCTAATTTTAAGACGCACATGAGAATACACATTGGGGATAAACCTTATACATGTGTTATTTGTAGTAAACGGTATTTTGACAATGGTGCCTTAAACAAACACATGAAAAAACACACTCGTGATAAACCTTACAAATGTGAACTGTGTAGTGACAAATTTACGACGAGTGGTAAATTAAGAAGACACATGAGAACACATAATGGCGATAAACCTTATAAATGTGATATATGTAGTAAAGGATTTAGCCGAAGTGAAATCCTGAAGAAACACATGATGATTCACACTGATGATAAACCTTATAAATGCGGTATATGTAGTAAAAGATTTTATACAGTTTATATCTTAAAAAAACACATGAGAATTCATACTGGTGAGAAACCGTATAAATGTGATACATGTAGTAAAGAATTTACTCAGAGTTCTTCTCTAAATGAACACATGAGAATACACAATGGGGATAAGCCTTATTCGTGTGATATATGTTGTAAACGATTTAGTTTTAATAGAAACTTAAAAACACACATGAGAATACATACTGGTGATAAACCTTATAAATGTGAAATCTGCAGTAAAGGATTTGCGACGAGTGGTCAATTAAGAGCACACATGAGAACACATACTGGTAATAAACCTTATAAATGTGAAATGTGTAGTAAAGGATTTAAGTCTAATGGTCAGTTAAGAACACACATGAAAACACACAATGGTGATGAATTTTATAAATATAATGTTAGTAGCGAAGTATTTGGTTATAATAGTTCCTTGCAAAAACACATCAAAGGAACACATACTGGTGAAAAATATGGTGTAGGCCCCTGTTTCACGGAAGTGTTTGGAGTAGTAAGTCATAATACGTCACAGGAAAGACAGATCTTGAAAACAGAAGCTGATGAAAACCCTTGTTACACTGAAGTGTTTGGAGTATTTAGTCATAATACGTCCCAGGAAAAGCAGATCCTGAAAACAGGAGCCGATGAAAACCCTTCTTACAGTGAAGTGTTTGGAGTGGTTAGTTGTGGTGGTTCAAAGGAAAGGCAGGTCATGAAAACAGGAGTCGGTGAAAACCCTTGTTACAGTGAAGTGTTTGGAGCGGTTGGTCATGATAGTTCAAAGGAAAGACAATTCATAAAAACAGGAGCAAGTGAAAACCCCTGTTACAGTTGAGCGTTTGGAGTAGTTAGTCGTGATAGCTCCCAAAGGAGACAGATCATGGAAACAGGAGTCGGTGAAAAGTCTTGTTTCAGTGAAGTGTTTGGTTTTGTTAGTCGTAATAGTTCCCAAGAATCACAGATCATGAAACACAAGCTGTTGAAAAAACTTGTAATAACACAGAGTTTCCTCTAAGTGATTACCTTCAGAGTCGTGTCAGAATGGACATTGGATATAAACCTTATACGTGTGGTGTGTGTGGTAAGGATTTTACAACAAGTACTGATTTAGAGACACATGTGAGAACTCATACTGCTGATTATTTGTATACATGCGATTTTTATGGTAAAGATTTTATTAATACCGATTTACAGACACACATGACAGCACATACTGCTGAATACGTTACCTAAAAAGTACATTTAAAAATATATTATTTGCACTTAATCTTGATTATTAACATTAAAATTTCTATACGCTTTTCTTATTGTCTGATATAAACATATGTCTTACTGAGGTTCTTGTAATTAGCCATTGATATGCAATAAATTCAGAGTCAGGGAAGATCTGAAAAATATTTCAAAAAACCTTTAAGTGAAGTATTTCCTAACACATCCATCGTAAGGACCTTTGGTCATTTCTTAGGTTACCATGACAACCATCATAGTTCAAATAACTTTATTATTTGGTAAGTTAAACACAGGCAAGCGCAGATATATCTGTATTCGGTAAAATAAATGATACTAAACAGGTTATTTATCTAGGGCCAAACTAAATACACTAGCTCAAACAGGTTAATTATCTGGGACAAAAACAAATGATGTTAAAACTGCTTATTTACCTGGGGCAAAAATAATTGATTCTCTAAGAGGTTTTATATCTGGGACAAAAACTGATGCTTAAATAGGTTATTTATCCAGGGCCAAATTAAATATAGTCAAACAGGTTATTTATCTGGGACAAAAACAAATGATGCTAAAGCGGGTTATTTATGTAAGGCCAATTTATGCTTAAATTGGTTATATATCAAGGGCAAAAATGATGCTAAAACAGGTTACTTATCAAGAACAAAAACAAATGATGCTAACAGGTTATCTATAAGGCACAAAAAAATGATGCTAAAACTAGATATTTATATATCAAGGACAAAAATGATACTTAAACAGGTTATTTTTCTGGGACAAAAACAGATGATGCTAACAGGTTATCTATATGGAACAAAAATAAGTGATACTTAAAATTTAATATTTATCTTGTACAAGATTTAGTACAAATTGTAACATAAAACTGTTCTTGAACCTTATAAATGGTCATGTGTAATCGACGTTTTAATATAAATGGTAACTAAAAAAGAAAAAAAAAAACACACACACANTAATACATAATGTGATACCTTATAAATGTGATTTATGAGCTAAAAATTTAGTATCAAATTCTGATTTAGAGACACATAAGAACACAGAGTGGCACTAAACCTAATAGAAAAGTGATTTGTCTGAATGCTGACTTGAAGGGACGAATCAAAACGCGAACTTAGTATATACATGTGTATATATTTTATAACTGTGGTGTATGTGGCAAAGATTTTATATCAAATTCTGATTTACTGAACACACTCTGGTGAAAACTGTATACATGTGATTTTTGTGGCAAATATTTTAAAACAATAACTGATTTACTGATACACACGAGAACTCATACTGGTGTTTGATCGTATATAAATGTGATTTTTTGTGGCACATATTTTATTACAATAACTGATTTACTAATACACATGTGAACTCATAATAGTGTTTGATCTTTTATCAATGTGATTTTTTGTGGCAAATATTTGATAACAATTACTGATTTACTGATACACATGATAACTCTTACTGGTGTTTGATCGTATGAATGTGCTTTTTGTGGCAAACATTTCATAACAATTACTGATTTACTGATACACATGAGAACTCATACTGTTGTTTGATTGTATAAATGCGATTTTTGTGATAAGGATTACAGAGGCTTGTTTTAGGGTGTATATGGATATATGCTATTTACGACTTGTAAATAGGAAACGGGATATTTGAGACAAACTTTCGGGGTGTGAGATATTTTCATTGCGAGATATAGGATATTTCAATAATTCTTGTAATAATTTCAATTTTTAAAGTTAGAATCAATGGGATATTGGATATTTTAATCCGCTGAAAGAAGCATCATTTTTTAACAAGATACTGATATAGAAACCCACACGAGGTCACATGCTGCTGATTAACTGTATGAATGTGGCGAATTTGGTAAAGATGTTTTAACAGAAAGTCTCAAATTTCTAGCAAATTCAACGAACGCCTGACCGGTGTGATAAAAATATTTCTCGTCTCTGATGAGAGAAAAATTCCCGCAAAATATATTCGGAATATAATCCTCGGTGGTTTACATTATGTCATTAGAGAAACATATTCTGCAACTTAACGCGTTAATTATGAAATTTATCACTTCTTTTTTAATCAATTTAAAGCCTCGTTTTTAAACATTTGCAAAATTTATTTAACTCGATGTGAGAAATTTCATAATCAACTGATTAACAGACACGTGTATAATCATGAGAATACATATTTTTGATATATATTATATAAATGAGAAGTATTAAGTATATAAAAATACACCCAAGGAATATGCTACCTAAAATGTTCATACATTTTTGTATTTATTGATAAAACAATATTTACATTTACATTAATATTCAACTGAAATTTGATATGATAGAATTTCTTTCTCTCTTTTATATTGTCTTTATCTATCTTATGGTATTATAAATATACAATGTATGTCCCAATTGTGTAACCGAAAATTAAACAATTAATAAGCCTACATTTGTACCTGTAAAGTACCATTGAAAGTTGGATATTGTATGAAAAGTTGGGGAATTCTCAGATCCGGACATTCGGGCACTTTACCTGTGGAGGCGGTGAAAAAGTCCACATTTCTTTATTTATCTAAGTAACTTCAACTTTGATTTTTTCAATCATTTCCCAAGATATTTAAGGTGAAGAGTCAGTAACTCTGAGATTTTTTTTAAACTTTGCATGATGATTGATATTTTCAAATTACATAGAGATATCGAAAAAAAAATTGGGGTAACCGACTTAGTTTTTTCGTGACAGCTGCCAGAAGTTAGTAGTCGAAATCCCCGATTTAACAAAGAAATAATGTAAAAATCGAGAAGAGTAACGCGAAATTTCTTTTTAAATGTCAATCTAGAGTAAAACCTATACATAGAATTCTTCCAAAAAAAAAACCCAAAAAACAAATTAAAAAAAAAATAAATGTATATTTTAAATGTGCTGATAAATATATTCATGTAATAAAATTTGGGGTCACTGATTTTGTTTTTTCGCAAGAGACATTTTAAATCAGCATGGCATGTCAAATTTTTGACCAAATTGCGACGTTGCATTTAAAGATAGAACTAGACGTCGTAAATTCTCGAATGATTTACTTTCAAACTGGTTTAACGTATTATAATTATAGCCAGGAATTTTCTAAAAACATTTTTCATGCCCGTGGTATCAGAAAAAGAAAGCATGGACTGATTTAACATTAAAAAAGTTAAACGAGAGAAAAACCATTTGTATTTTATTCATACAATTTTTACATACTAGTATTCTTTTAGAATGTTTTATTCATTAAAAATTGGAGTCTAAGTTAAAACTATATTGCGGACATAGTTTTAGAATGTTTAATTCATTAACAATTCTATACTATTGTTAAAGAGCAATATGAAAAAAAAAAAAACAAAAAAAAACAGAATCCTCAATAAAATAAAGTAACATGTCGTCAAATTATTTTAGTATCTCTAGAGGAGTTAAACACGGAGATTCTCCGAGTCCCACCTTGTTTAATATCTTCATAGATTATATTAAAAAAAAAAATGAAAATAGTGAATCTGATCCTGTAACTCTAGTCTCTTCCGTTTTTGTTTTGCAGATGATCTTATGATATATATCTGAATCAAGAGGGTCTGCAAAAAAATGAATATTCTAAGTGACCTTTGTGATAATTGGCAACTTGGTGTAAATGTGAAAAAAAAACCAAAACTATAATAATTAAACAAAACTGTACAAAAGAGGTTTCTTCATTTGCAACTTATAGAAGCACCCTTATTGAAGGTACAACTGAGTATAAATTTCTTGGAATTATGCGCTGAAAATAATGGTAATTTTTGTAGTAGCAATATTGAACTTACAAAGAGAGCTAAAAAGTTCTTTTTGCTATGAAATCATACCCCAGTTCCTTGTGTAGCTTAGCAGTAAAAGTATCAAATAATCTCTTTGATTCATTGGTAAAACCTATTGCCCTGTATAATTCAGAAGTGACTTTTTTGGATATGTATCAGGGATGGGGTCGATTACTTTTAAATGTAATTGAATACATTACAATTACTTTGCTTTTAAAATGTAATCAATTACATTACAATTACAGCATTTTTTATTTGTAATTGATTACAATACATTACTTTTCTCTGTTGTAATCATGATTAAAAGTGATTACTTATGAATACATGTGTCTTTGAAAGATACCAGTGCCTGTTGAAACAGAGATCATTAATGCTTAAACATACATTTACGATTTCCATACAAAGTTCATTTAATCAAATTTGCTGCCACAAGCTTAACTGAATTTTTTGTTCATCTTTTGATAAGTAGATCAAAATTGTTCTATTTACAAATGCTTCATTCTAAGCATTTTATATTTTAAGTGTAATTTTTCAACTAATGCTAGATACTTGTGTTAGAAATAATGGAGAGGTATCAGTTTTTACAATAATATCGCAGTGGTCATAATATGTTAATTTTGATGAAATGATATTTTCTTTTCATGGTTGGTTGATACAACAGNTGTTTTGAAATTATTGTTAAAATCTGTCAATTATTTATCCAGTATTTACACTAATTAGTTTTGACAATTTATTTTTTGTTTATTTAGCCATATTAGTTGTCATCTACACATCTACATGTTTTTATTACAATTATTAGCTTGTCATTTTATGGCTCAGAGATATGTACATGATTTTCTTTAATTTAACAAGATAAACAATTATTGAAGGAATACAAGTGAATTTTATTTCTTTAAAAGTTTACAAATTAAGTTTTTGAAAGTAAATGTTGTTATTATGTGCATCTCAGACCTTTACCATTTTTTTCCCTTCATACTTAAAATGTTTTAAAACTTCAAGAAAAATGGAACTAAGGTTGAGTTCTGATTGATTTTCATATGAAACTCTTTTTGATATTTTTATTTTAAATTAGGTAAGAACTTATGTAGTTAAATAATTATTGTAATTTTAGACTTGTTAAGAATAAACTTGAGTATGTATATATACATGTTTGTATACATGTATACATATCTTGTATATTTGATATATGTAACAATCACTGAGTAATCATAAAGTAATCAAAATGTAATCATGATTACTCATATTTTTCAGCTGTAATTGATTACATTTCAATTACAAGTAATCTAAAAAGAGCTTGATTACAGATTACACATGATAACTGAAGAATTTGTAATCAATTACAGATGATTACAATTAACGATTACGATTACCCCAAGCCTGATATGTATATTATATATTATAGAGCAAACAAGAGGTAAGAAATCTCCGGACCGGGTAATCATTTGGAAATATTTCATTATATAGATAAAACCCCTATGGAAAAGTTGCAGTTGCAATACTGCAAATATTTACTTGGAGTTCGAAAAGGCTCATCTAACCTTAGAGTAAGAGTAGACTTGGGAAGATTCCCCCTTGAACTATATATTAAATTTTTATTCTATTTTGTATTTTATCAGACTAAGTTCTGAGATGATTAATCTTTTATTGAAAGAATCTTTTTTTACTAAAAAAAAACTTAAATGGTGTTGGAGTTTATTCATTCTTTACTTATATTAAAGCTATTTTGGAGGAGTTAGATATAGATCTGGATATAAATACTCCTTGGGGAAAATTACAGAAAGTTAAAGAGACACAATTAAGTAAAAAATTATATATTTTTATGATAATTTATTTAAGAATAAACTAGCAAACATTGATGACAATAGTAAGTTCAAGTTATATAAAACTTTAAACCAATCATGTAAAATCTCTGAAGAGAGTTATGTATCTTTTCAAAATTTTGAATACAGAAAACTGATTACAAAATATAGAATAAGTGACCACAATTTATTAATTGAAAAGGGGAGGTATTTAAAAATTCCGAGAGAAGAATGATTTTGTAAGAAATGTGAAAAAATAGGGGATGACACCCATTTATTATTATATTGCGATGCAAATCATGCCACAAGAAAACACTATTTTGATTTTTTTAAATAATGAAAATGAAAATTTTTATATTTTATCTGATAAAGTTAATTATATCCTCAATCCAAGCACTCCTAATCAGGTGAACACGCAGGTTCCTTTTTAAAAAAGTCAACCGAACTGAGAACAGAGGACTCTCAAATTGTTTACTTGATTTATTGTTTAATTATGTTTTTCATTGTTTGAATTTTATTGTGTCGCATACAAATACATATGCATAAATAGCAATAAAACATTGAATTGAAATTAAAAATTGGTGTCTAAGTTAATACTTTATTACGGACATATATACTGATTAATTTACTTTCAAGCAAAAACTAAACATCATTGAGATGGTATCCATCTCTATGGGGCCCGCTCCAAGTGTGACCTAGAGGTCAATGGTCAAAGGTTATCAACTATTGTACGTGACATTTCACCTTGAATCAATCTATCCATATGCCAAATATCAAAAGCCTATCTCAAAAGAAAAAAAAATATAGCCCGGACACGACTTTGTCTTTGAAAAAGCATGAATGTGACCACAGGTCACCAACCAAAGTACGTGACAAATCATTTTGAGGTGATCTATCTACATGCCAAGTATCAAAAGCCTATCTCAAAAGAGAAAAAATATAGCCCGGACATGACTTTGTCATTAAAAAAGCATTAATGTGACCCTGAGATCAAAGGTCACAAACCAAGGTACGCAACACTTCGTCTTGATGTGATCTATCTACATACCAAATATTAAAAGCCTATCTCAAAAGAGAAAAAAATTAGAGAACGCACCAAAGGTGCGAAAGCCGAGTTGCGAAGATTTGTTATTTTCATAAGTACATCACCAGACAGGCAAATAGTTGTATATAAGCATATGAATTCTTTTATTTCAATTAGAGATTTATAAGGGAACTTTTTAGGATGTTTGGCTTTGTCCTAACTTGACTAAAAATTTGGCAGAGGTTATAATCTAAGGTGATACATACTGCTGATAGCTGCATGAAGTCAAAACAATCCAAATCCCTTTCCAAAAAAAAAAAATTGGGTGCAGAGGTTCCCCTTAAAATTAATTTTGACTTTTCAATATTTTTATATTATTGACATCCAAAAAAAGTGAATTGGTGAATATAATTAGAACTATGAAATGAATTTACATGTTTAAGCAATACAAAAACTACTTTTGTATGAAAAATAAAACCTTTTTAGCTATCTTATCAAATAATACTAAACCTGTGATTTTAGGCTTTATTGAAATGTTAATTTTTTGTTACATTTTTTGAAGTTGTGACCTTGACCTTTGTCACACAAACCTCAAAATCGATTGGGTTCCTCTTCTGATCATAACTCATGTCAATGCCAAGTTTCATTTGGTCGTGTAATGTGGTTCTGGAGATGTTGTGTGGAAACGGATATGTCAAATTTTTGTTCTATTTTTAGAAATTGTGACCTTGACCTTTGTCGAACAAACTTCAAAATCAATAGGGATCTTCCTCTAATCATAACTCATGTCTGTGCAAAAGATATCATGCGGAAACCAAAAATTGACGCCCGGACGCCCAGACATCATTAATCAAATTATAAGCCGAGTTCGACTTCGTCGCAACTCGGCTAAAAAGTTATAGCCCAGACAAGATTTTGTCATTGATAAAGCATTAATGTGACCCTGAGGTCAAAGATCAAGGTCAAAGGTCACCAACCAAGGTACGCTACACGTTGTCTTGAGGTGATATATCTACATGCCAAATGTAAAAAGCCTATTTCAAAAGAGAAAAAAGTTATAGCCCGGATACGACTTGTCATTGAAAAAGCATAAATAGCCCTGAGGTCAAAGGTAAAGGTCAAAGGTCACCAACCAAGGTACACGACACATCATCTTGAGGTAATCTATTTACATGCCAAATATCAATAGTCTATCTCAAAAGAGAAAAAAGTTATAGCCCGGACACGACTTTGTCATTGAAAAAGCTTGAATGTGGCCATGAGGTCAAAGGTCAACGTCAAAGGTCACCAACCAAGGTACGCGACACATCGTCTTGAGGTGATCTATCCACATGCCAAATATCAAAAGCCTATCTCAAAAGAGAAAAAAGTTATAGCTCGGACACGATTGTTTCGGACGGACGGACGGACGGACAGACGGACGGACAGACTGATTACTATAGGGCGTCCGCCACTATTTGTGGCGTGGCCCTAATAAACAGAATAAGATAATAATTCAGATAAAAATATCAAGGGTAGAAATATATACAAATACATGCAAATTATAATAAATGAGTATGTAAATATCCAGGCGTATTGATGGATGTGTATCAATAGATTCCATGGATTTCGCGTATTTGCTACAAAAAGCATCTCTAGTAAGTTTCATATAGCAGAACAAGCTTATTCTGTCGATCCAACCAATCTCATAATGGAACACGTCCAGGTAGTTTGTTACGACCAATCTCCTGCGGAACATCTCCAGGTTACACACCATATCAGTATGGTACGCTTCCATGTTACTTAGAATAATTTACTCTTATACGCTTGACTTTCGACAAAGAGATTCGGTACTCAAAAGTATCATCGTGTCTAACAACGATTCAAGAATCGTATAAAACCCAATATGATCATAGCTGTGTGATCATGCTTTACGTGAGAAAAAATAGATTTTTCGTCATCATATTTTGAAATATAAACTGGGTCCAAAATATGATGACGAAAAATCTATTGTTTTCCTTCTTTAGTTTTTCACACCAAAGACTTTCTACACTGTTCATTAGACCGATCTCCCTTCCCATTTTAACATCACTACTGAGGGTAAGATCCAAGTTTAATTTTCGAAAAGAGAAAAAAATATTTGTTTGGCCTTATTTTGGATGTACTTTGGACTTGACCAATTGAGTCCATGAACTCCGCGGACTCAAAAGTCATTTCATTTTGGACTTGTACTTCAAATTTGAAAAAAAAATGTTATCGATCTTTCGATCTTAATTAAGAAAAAACGATTACGTTCAAAAATTGAAACTCTTGAATCGATTGCGATCGATTGCAATCGGATTTTATCATTCTTATTAGAACCGATTGGATCGATCGATCACATGCTTATTTCAAAGAATCTTAAAAGATCGCAATCGGTCCTAACTATTCTCATCAAAATTCTTCTCAGTTTGTCTTTTAGACCGCCACTTTCATATGGGATCAAAAAAGATCGATTGCAATCGATCTATTCATAGTGTGAATAGCAACAACTGACTGAAATCGATTCCCGTCGATTCTAATATTGTAAGTGTGAACGGGATCATAGAAGCTATACAAATAAGTGTCATACACGGTGGTCCCTAGGATGTTTTGTTTTGGGTCGTTTTAACCTTTTTATGGCACGTTGTCTCCTTGACAGTTTTGGGTCGTTTTAACCTTTTAATGGCATGTTGTCTCCTTGACAGTTTTGGGTCGTTTTAACCTTTTTATGGCATGTTGTCTCCTTGACAGTTTTGGGTCGTTTTAACCTTTTTATGGCATGTTGTCTCCTTGACAGTTTTCGGTCGTTTTAACCTTTTTATGGCATGTTGTCTCCTTGACAGTTTTGGGTCGTTTTAACCCTTTTATGGCATGTTGTCTCCTTGACAGTTTTTGGTCTTTTTAACCTTTTTATGACATGTTGTCTCCTTGACAGTTTTTGGTCGATTTAACCTTTTATGGCATGTTGTCTCCTTGACAGTTACCCCATTCCCTTTCTTTTTCCATACAAAATAATAATATTATTTTATATACTAGTATATGAAATTGGAATTGCGTGAGTAATACAAATGAACTCAGAAGAAAAGATTTCATAAATCGAAATATCCTTAACTTGAAGAGATGAATTAAACGCATTTGTGGTTGGAAACGGGTAAAATTTAGCAACGTATATCAAGACTAGAAAACAAAAACATTTTCCTCATAACAACGGTTGTCAGAGAAATATTATGAAAAGAAAGAATTCCGTTATTCCATTACAATCAATATTAAATATGAAATATTTTCTTTATTTCAGTAAATCGTCATTACTGCAGAGGAGAAAAACCTACAGCTTTTGTGCATTGTATATTTTAAATCAAAATTTCATCACATGCATTCAGACAAAAAGAAACCTGATTAGACCTTAATATCGCATTCATTACAGTTAATGGGATTGGGAGTACATTTGAACAACTTAACACATTCCTTACATGTAACAAAAGCGACGTCCCAAGCCGGAATAGGATATTTGACGCAAAAATTACGTCTCCTCTTACTGTTACGTCGCAGAAAAGCTGTTTTCACTACATGGCGCTTTTTTACTGACTCTTTACCTTAAATGAAACTCGGAATATACATTTTAAACATCAATATAAACATGATATCCGAGTTTCAAGATCATAGTTATTAGAACACTGAAAATATTGCAATTTAAAATATCGATATTTTACATAGATTATATATATGTAAACATCAATCGCGTCACCGACTATATATTTTGGTTGTAAGATTAAAACCGACTGATCGCATTGGTCAATTCAGCTTTGTGATGTCAGACGAAGTTTTGAGAGATGTAACCTGCAATTATTGATTAGTTTAATGGTATTTCAAACTTTACCTGTTATTTCAATTAAAATGAACGCTTGGCAAAATATGCAATAAAAAATATCACACATTTCTATACCCCTTTATAATTTATATTGAAAAATAATTCCATGGCTTATTTCCGTTTTACAAATCTGTTACTTAATTCAATTCATAGTAAATAGAGGCAATATTCGCATTATATTTTTTACTGCTAGCAAGGAAGAAAATAAATTCCGCGAAAAAAGATGCACATTTACACCCAAACCGCAAAAAAATACGTTCCGCAAAAATTTCCTGTTATACGGGTATTTTTTTATTATTTTGAATACGGAGGGAATCCATAAATATATCTGTCACAAAAGTAATTGACTTTAAATTTCTCATTCTAAGTAGGACATAAGAAAACTTATATACTTAATATCATTATATAGAACAGTCGTAATGCATGTTTTTGGAAACTTTTACATAAAACAATTGTAATTAATTTCAAACAGTACATAAATATCAGTATTATTATAATAATGGGCCCTATTGAACCATTAGGGACTTAAATTTATTGTTGTAAAGTTATAAATGAAGAGGAAATTTTCAAAATAATTGGTGATTTGCTGTTTAACAATGTTCATATTTCAAGATTATGGCATAATTACATGAAATTAAGGATACTACAGATACTTCCACATCGGCCTCGTTCCTTGACCTTTATCTTGAAATTAACAACAGAGGTACATTACAAACTAGGTTGTATGACAAACACGAATACTTCACTTTTCCAATAGTAAACTTCCCTTTTCTTTGTGGCAACATTCCAAAAGCACCAGCGACTCACATTGAACTCATTCGCTATTCAAGGGCTTGTGCTCGATACAGTGACTTTCTTGAAAGAGCCCAGCTGCTTACAAATAGACTTCTTAAGCAAGGGTACGTTACCAAAAACTAAAGTCATCACTACTGAAGTTTTACGGCCGACATCACGATCTTGTCGATCGTTACGGAATATCTGTTTCCCTGATGACAACAGATTTTTCCCTCTATAACTAAGTTTGTTTTTACTCTATCGGATTTGACTTTACTACCGGAGTTGACATGTTCAACACGGCGGGTGTCTTATAAGAAGCAGGAGATGCTTTCTCTACCGGTACACCTGATCTCACCCATGTTTTTTATTGGGTCCGTGTTGTTGTATGTGTGTCTTCATTTTTTTCTTTTTTGTCCCGTTCTCAAGTGGTGTCCTTGTTTCTTAGTGTTTCCGATGTTACCTTTGTCCATGGATTGTTCGTTCTTTGACTGACGGTTCGGTTCTCACTCACTTCAGAAAACCAGGGACCAATTTATTCATTTTATTCAAAACGATTTGTCTTTCTTGACCTTTGGATTTCGTATGTTGGCAATTGTGTTCTAGAATTTTATCCTTACCCTCATTTGTCCAAAACCCCGAGGGAACCCCGGAATAAAGAAATAGGACCTAGTATCTCCGACTTGCGGGGTATGACTCCTCCTAAACGGGACTGACCCCGAGGGAACCCCGGGATATAGAAATAGGACCCATTCCGTGGTTGTGTGGGATTAATAAATACACAACCCATCTTTCGGATGGGATGTAAACTCAGGTCCACGTGTTGGAAGAAATGCCACACTTCCTGCACGTTAAAGAACCTTTGTAGCAAGCTCTTTTTTGAGTGGTCCGTAGGTGATCGGCTACAAGGCTAAATTCCCCGCCCCTTTGGATTTCACCCTACTTTTCCAGTGGCAGTCAGAATTTCCCGTCCCATGACCCTTTCCATACCCCAAAAGGATAATTTATTAACAAACTTGTTCTCGTCTTGATATAGCTGAAATATTGCTCAGCAGACGTTAAACAATATTCAATCATTCAATCATTTGTCCAAAGCTAGTACATAGAATCAAGAAAATTCTTCATTCATAATTTACACTGAAATGCAGAAATGAGACCGGTTCATATATTTCATGTCGTTCCCTTTCCATAGTATAAACTCAAAACTTTATTTGGGATTTTTGCAATCGCAGCTCTTTGAGAGATATTTTGTTTAATTATCTATATATGTTGGTCTTTCATCCATGTTATATTTGGTAAATTTACAAACGTTTAAAACGTTGATAAAACATGTATACTTATATAAATTTCGGAGACATAGATCTAAATGTTAGATTTATTTTACACCTGTTTTATTTTTATTTTGTATTTCGTAGTATGTCATGCAGAAAGGATTTTTAAATTACGGATTAAGGCAAAAAATGCAAAATGCAAAATGGCATAACAACGCATGTAACCGTCACACCATCTTTAATCAAGGGCAAGCTATGTCTTGTTAACGGTTGAGGTATTTCAATAAAATGCATTGTTAAATGTGAGTTTAAATTGAATTGACCATGTTTGCGTAATTATGATGCTGTTTCAAACTTAATCGCGAAAGTTTTCTGGCAATTCTCGAAAGTGTTATTTTTTAGCCTCATTGGGCCTTCGTACAATTGAGTTATCTTTCTTTGTTTTTAGCCACCTTACCTGTTTGAACCTGAGAGAAAACTGAGAAAGGCATCGTAATATCATCCACATCAGAGTAAGTTTTAATTTTTAACCTGTATTTAATGTTTTATTTATGATATTGAATAACATAATATTTTCACATCGAATAAAGCATTTAAACATGGAAAAAGGGGGGGGGGGGTCAAACATGAAGATGATGACGTGTGTCTTTTTGTATTATTTACGTTATTTGTATGTCATTATATCAATGTACTGATATTGTTTTTATAGAAACTAAATGATTTTCGCAAATTAATTTAATCACATTTACTGTGCATATGAGTTCTGTAAACATATATTTGTTCCACCTGACAAAAGTTCATTGGAACAACTATTTTAAACATTGGCATAATATTTCTCCCTTTTGGAACAAATATTATATAACTTTTATTCCTTTAGGAACAAATATCATAACATTTGTTCCAATGGAACAAATTTAATTTTATGTAATATTGTTTCCTTTGGAACAAATATATTCATTCTGTTACAGTTCATCAGCGTCGTTTGCCATAATTATTTTTAGATTGAGTATGGTACGCAGTTGGTGCTGTATTTTAGATATTGTATTTCTATTTAATATATATTTTGAGTTTGATAGTATTTTCATTCATTTAGTTTCAACTGGAACTAAAATAATGACGAAGTCCTAGAGTAAAAAATCGTCTATTTCGACTTGAAAGGTGATGATAAACACTCGTAAAGTAATCATTAGACCTCAAAAAGCTTTTGTGACACTTATCGGTGCCTGAGATGATTCTTTAAATAAATATTTTCTTTCAAACACCGACGAAAACGAAAATCAACATCTACGAAAATCGCTATATGGCGTCTTCGTCGCAATGCATTATGGGTATTTTGCATGGCAATGGGATTTGATTGCATCAAACTTGTTATTATAGAGTTTCTAATCCCGTCAATATATTAGTCCCAGGTTTCAATTTAAGATTATTTTTTATCAGATTTATTATCGTTGATATTTTTCTAGGATATCAGTGAAAATTTGTCAGTAAATATGTGTTTTTTTACCTTCTACTGATGTTATGTAATAAAGTATAAGAAGGCATCTCTTTTGCTAGACTGGGAACCATTCTTTTTCTATTCTTTGAATTGGTGGACACAAAAGGACAATAGGAACTAACTCTCCCCATCCTTTTTTTTTGTATTATCACAACACAAGAGCTTTTTTATATTTTACTAAGTAAGAGAAGATTTAATTAGACGAAAGCTATTATGTGACTTCAAAACAACGGCAGTAGAATACCGAAGGAACAAAGAACAAGATTACAGTCTCTGTATTTTTTATGGATTGTTGACTAATCGGTTATAACAGAATTTAAGTTCCACCATAAGATTTGTTCCAAAGGATAATATATTACATAAAATTTATTCCATTGGAAACAAGGGGCTCTCAAGAGCCTATATCGCTCACCTGGTCCTTGATTAAGATAAGACATTTTATGTTAAAAAGCCTATATATATAGTTAAACTATAGTTCCAATATGCCTAATTAGTTTAAGGGGAGAAGACCTTTGTTTCCAAAGGGGTCCAATGTTAAACAATATTCCCTGCTGGCAGCCATCTTGGATAAAGTGTGATCTAAAAAAAAATTCTTTTCAGGAGTCCACATAAAGACTATTTTGACCAAGTTTGGTTCCATTTGCTCAGTAGTTTCAGAGGAGAAGATCTTTGAATGTGTTCTCCCATAGAGTCCAATGTAAAAACTAAGTTCCCCGCTGGCCGCCATGTTGAATATCACGCTGGCCTGAAAAACACCTTTTTGCAAGGGACCACCCAAGGACAATTGTAGCCAATTTTGGTTCCAATTGGCTCAATAGTGTCAGAGGAGAAGATCTTTGAATGTGTTTTCCCATAGGGTGCAACATTAAAACTATGTTTTCCACTGGCGGCCATGTTGGATATAGCGTGAACCTGAAAACACCTTTTTTGCAAGGGACCACCCAAGGACTATAATACTGTGGCCAAATTTGGTGCCAATTGGCTTAGTAGTATCAGAGAAGATCTTTGAGGATGTTTTCCATTAGAGTCCAATATTAAAACTATGTTTCCTGTTGGCGGCCATCTTTGATATCGCACAGACCTGAAAAAACATCCTTTTTGTAAAGGACCAGCCAAGGACTATTGCGGCCACGTTTGGTACCAATTGGCTCAGCAGTTTCAGAGAAAAAGATCTTTGAAAGTGTTTTCCCATAGGGTCCAATGTTAAAACCATGGTTCCCGCTGGCGGCCATCTTGAATATCGCGCTGACCTGAAAAACACCTTTTTATCAAGGGACCACCTAAGGACTATTGTGGCTAAGTTTTGTACCAATTGGCTCAGTAGTTTCAGAGAGGAAGATCTTTGAAAGTGTTTCCCCATAGGGTACAATGTTTAAACTATGTTTCCTGCCAGCGGCCATCTTGAACATCGCGCTGACCTGAAAAACACCTTTTTTGCAAGGGACCACCGAAGAACTATTGTAGCCAAGTTTGGTTCTGAGTGACCCAGTAGTTTCAGAGGAGAAGATGCTTGAATGTGTTTTCCCATAGGGTAAAATGTTTAAACTATGTTTATTGCTGGCGGCCATCTTGGATATCGCGTGGACCTGAAAATCAACTTTTTTGTAAGGGACCACCCAAGGACTATTTTAGACAAGTTTGGTACCAATTGGCTCAGTAGTTTCAGAGAAGAAAATTTTTGAAAGTGTTTTCCCATAGAGCCCAATGTTTGAACTATGTCCCCCGCTGGCTGCCATCTTGAATATCGCACTGACCTGAAAAACACCTTGTTTGCAAAGGACCACCTAAGGACTATTGTGGCTTAGTTTCGTTTCATTTGGCCCAGTAGTTTCAGAGGAGAAGATCTTTGAATGTATTTCCCATAGGGTCCAATGTTTAAACTATGTCCCCCGCTGGCGGCCATGTTAGTTGTAGCGCGGACCTGAAAAACACCTTTTTTGTAAGGAACAACCCAAGGACTATTGTGGCCAAGTTTGGTACCAATTGGCTCAGTAGTTTCAGAGAAGATCTTTGAAAGTGTATTCCCATAGCTATAGGGTCCAGTGTGAAAAATATGTTTCCCGCTGGCGGCCATCTTGGATATCGCGCAGACCTGAAAAACACCTTTTTTGTAAGGGACCACCCAAGGACTATTGTGGCCAAGTTTGGTTGCAATTGGCCCATTAGTTTCAGAGGAGATCTTTGAATGAAAAGTTTACGCTGGACGGACGACGGACTCGATGTGATGGCAAAAGCTCATACTGGCATTAGCCAGGTGAGCTAAAAATATTATGATACGTTGTTGTATTTGTTCCAAACGGAATTATTTGTTCCAAAATGAAGAAATATACCAATGTTTATAATATTTGTTCCAATGGAACTTTTGTCAGTTGGAAAATAAATTTGTTGACACGGTGACCAATATTTGACTGATTGATGGCTGGTTGGTCACTGATCAATGACTGATCCATGTGGAAAGGATGTTAACGTATTTTTCTAATTATCTATAGATGTGTATGTATTTAACTGATTGCATCCATGAATTAGGCAATGTATCAGTCAAGAAATCACGTATGACGGATACGTAAATATTTGGAATTTTAAGACAAAACGAATAAACTGTTAGATATTTTTTAAGAATGTAAAAAACCCATTCTTATTACATTACGAATGCTATATTTTGTTTAAATCGGTTACATGTATGAGAATTGGTTCCCTAAACTGCATTAAGATTTGTACTAGTCTGCGTTTTAAACTCAATGTTTGAAAATGACCAAACTGACAATTTATATTTTTCTTTTGAAAATGTTTTTTATTATATCCTTTCCAAGGAGTTTGATATTTTTTGAAACAGAATTCTAATAAATTTTAGCATATTTAATGGTTGAAAAAGTAAGATGTTTAGCATGTTAAGTCTGTTGTTTAAATTCAATCTTTAGAAATGACCAAAAACAGTATACATGTATGTTGTTTGAAAATTTTACTTCATCTTATCTTAAAGAAGGAGTTTCATAATTTGCGAAACACAATTTAATTAATTTAGCATATCTAAGGATATATAAACTAAATTTTTAGTTTGCCGGTTAAACGCTATTAAACTGACCAAACCAATTTATTTATTTTTTTTTTGGAAATTTTATTCATCATATCCTTTAAAAGGAGTTTTACATTTTGTGAAACACAATTTTAATGAATTTTAGCATACTTAAGGGTTGGAAAGTCAGATTTTCCGGCAATGGACATTTGCGCAAAACGGTAGGACATATCCTAAAAAAACGAGGACAATTGCGCAAACGAAAAGATGACATTTACGCAAACGAAAAATGGACATTTGCGCAAACGATAACGGAATTCTTTTTCAAATATTTTTTTTACCGATTTGCGCAAATCTTTATTCAGCACATTTTTTATTCATATGTCCTCTTCTGAAGGCTTTAGCTGGACTTTTCCGTTGTCACCACGGGGAGGTTGAAGTAGGATTCTTAGCAGGATATAGTTCGTAATTCGTAAATATTTATTAAGTCTCTCAAATATAAAGCACTAATTTTAAAACGTAAAACTAGCACTATTTACAGTCTAAAAATCTATTTTGCGTCTTTTCTATGGGCTTTGATTTTGTGTCCCATGAAGATGAGTCGTGATATTTCATCATTGCAGTATTTGCGACAGGTTTCCAAAAGACTTTTAACTTTTTCCTTTTCAATTCTAGGAATTACAGCCTGGTCATTGATGTATCTTATTTTGAGTCTGTTGCTCAAAAATATTTCCAAAGATAAAATGCTTGATATATATTTCAATACTGGCTTTTTAAAGGTAATCTGCGCAAAGTGCTTTTAACTGACAAAATTTAGTAAAAATCGTTTTGCGCAAACGTCCACTTTTCATTTGCACAACTGTCCACTTTTCATTCTTTTTCAGGTAAATTTGCGCAAATGTCCATCGCCCAGATTGTTAGTCCGCGTTTTAAACTCAAACTTTAAAAATGACCAAACAATTTAATTTTTTGAAAATTTATTCATTCCATCCTTTCTTAGAAGAAACATAATTTTGATTATTTCTAGTATACCTAAGGGTTGAATAGTTAGATTTTAAGTCCCCAGTTTAAATCCAGTCTATAAAAGTGACCAAAACAATTTAGTTTTTTGAAAATTTTTCAGCCTCATATTCTTTCGAAGGAGTATGAGCCATTCAATTAATTTCATAGTGTACCCCGTATACGGTGCATAAGGAAATACTCACCGTTAACCTTCTATGTTCGACTTAACACTGCAGTGCTATCATTTTTGGTCCTTCCTTCAATTTCAGGTTTTTAAATAGTGAATTTGTCTTAATTTGGATACTGCACAAATAACAAACCCAATGGAAGCTGGCAATATGGATGAAGCTTATAAATGTGAAGAGTACAAAAAGAGACGCGTGACAAAACATACTGGTGATAAACCTGATACAAGTGATATTAGTAGTGAAAGCTCTACTTGGAGCGAAACCCTGAAAAGACACTTGACAATACATACTGGTGATAAACCTAATACAAGTGATATTTGTAGTGAAAGCTCTACTTGGAGCGAAACCCTGAAGAGACACGTGACAATACATACTGGTGATAAACCTAATACAAGTGATATTTGTAGTGAAAGCTCTACTTGGAGCGAAACTCTGAAGAGACACGTGACAATACATACTGGTGATAAACCTTATAAATGTGAAGTGTGCAGAAAAGAATTTAGTTCGTCAAGTGAAGTGACGAGACACATGAAAATACACACTGGTGATAAATCCTATAAATGCGATATATGTAGTAAAGAGTTTAGTCGGAATTACTACCTGAAGAAACACATGACAACACACACTGGTGATACCCCTTATAAATGTGATATATGTAGTAAAGGATTTATTGAGAAAGGAATCCTAAATATACACATGAGAATACACACTGGTGATAAACCTTATAAATGTGAAATATGTAGTAAAAGATTTAGTCGGAATTACCACCTGAAGAAACACATGACAGTGCACACTGGTGATACCCCTTATACATGTGATATATGTAGTAAAGGATTTATTGAGAAAGGAACCCTAAACATGCACATGAGAATACACACTGGTGATAAACCTTATAAATGTGAAATATGTAGTAAAGGATTTAGTCAGAATGGTATCCTAAAAAGACACATGACAATACATACTGGTGATAAACCTTATCGATGTGATATATGTAGTAAGGGATTTACTACAACTAGTTACTTAAAAACACACATGAGAATGCACACTGGCGATAAACCTTTTAAATGTGAGTTATGTAGTAAAGGATTTACTGCAACAAGTTTCTTAAAAACACACATGAGAATTCACACTAGTGATAAACCTTTTAAATGTGATTTATGTAGTAAAGGATTTACTACAACTATATTCTTAAAAACACACATGAGAATACACACTGGTGATAGACCTTTTAAATGTGATTTTTGTAGTAAAGGATTTACAACATACAGTTACTTAAAAAAACACACAAGAATACACACTAGTGATAAATACGTGCAATGTGAAGTGTGCAGGAAAGAATTTAGTACGAAAAATCAGTTGACGAGACACATGAGAATACACACTGGTGATAAACCCTATAAATGTGATGTATGTAGTAAGGAATTTAGTTGGAATGAGTGCCTAACCAGGCACAAAGTAATTCATGCTGATGATAAATCGTATAAATGCGGTATATGTAGTAAAGTATTTAGTCGGGACGCTCATTTGAAGAGACACCTGGCTATCCATACTAAACCATATAAATGCGGTATATGTAGTGAAGGATTTAGTCGGAAGGATCATTTAAAGACACACATGACAATCCATACGAGTGATGAACTGACGCACGTCGCTAGTCCGACACTTAATAATCCGGCACTTATTGGTGTGACACTCATTAGTCCGATACTTATTTTTCCGACACTCAATAGTCCGACTCTCATTATTCCGACAATCAATAGTCCGACACTCATTGGTCCGACACTTCAGTAAAATACCTACACTCGATGGTATCACCAACCTGATTTTGAATCAGATAACAATTCAAATATTATTATGAGTTTAACAACAGCAAGTTTTTTATAACCCGTCACGACTTGGATAAATTGGTTTAGATTTACCCTTTGTCCGTTCATCAGTACAACCCGATCTCAAGTTTTGCATTCGAGTTGATATATTGTTAATATTACATCAGTATATGGAGTTAGATAAACACTAAAAATTCACCGAGAATTGTGATCCATGACTTCATTTTATGCATGGGTGTCTTTTGAAAAGTTTTGCGATTTAGTGTATTTCTCAACAACACAAGGATGTTTGATCGAACGAATTGCCTTGATTATAAGTACTGATTTAATCTAGAACAGTTAAGTATCTTGGACCTAGTATATTTTACGTATCAGTGATTTTTCAATTCAGTGTATTTCTCAACAACTATATAATGTATCACTATATTTTTCTAGAAATGAATTATCTTGATTAGAACTACTCACGCCTGTTTTTGACGGCATAAAATCTGTTTTTACCAGCAAAAATGAACATTCTGTAGTGTTGAATGGTTGATTTTCTTAGACACATACCTATTATCAAAACCTGATGATAGTCAAGAGAGAATAAAACAATCACTCTAATCAAAATCTCATGATAGTTCAGAGAGAATTAAACAATCACACTGTAATCAAAATCTGATGATAGCCTAGACAGAATGAAACAATCACACCCTAATCAAAACCTGACGATAGTCCAGAGAGAATAAAACAATCACACCCTTATCAAAACCAGATGATAGTCTAGAGAGAATAAAACAATCACACCCTAATTAAAATCTGATGATAGTCTAGAGAGGATAAAACAATCACACCCTTATCAAAACCTGATGATAGTCTAGAAAGAATTAAACAATCACACTCTAATCAAAATCTCATGATAGTTCAGAGAGAATTAAACAATCACACTCTAATCAAAATCTGATGATAGTCAGACAGAATGAAACAATCACACCCTAATCAAAACCTGATGATAGTCTAGAGAGAATAAAACAATCACACTCTAATCAAAACCTGATGATAGTCTAGAGAGAATGAAACAATCACTTATCAAAACCTGATGATAGTCCAGAGAGAATAAAACAATCACACTCTAATCAAAACCTGATGAAACCAGAGAAAATAAAACAATCACACCCTTATCAAAACCTGATAATAGTCTAGAGAGAATGAAACAATCACACGCTTATCAAAACCTGATGATAATCCAGAAAGAATCCTTATTAAAACCTGATGATAGTCTAGAGAGAATGAAACAATCACACCCTTATCAAAATCTTATGATAATCCAGAAAGAATCCTTATTAAACCTGATGATAGTCTAGAGAGAATAAAACAATCACACCCTTATCAAAACCTGATGATAATCCAGAAAGAATCCTTATTAAAACATGTAAAACCTGATGATAGTCTAGAGAGAATGAAACAATCACACCCTAATCAAAACCTGATGATAGTCCAGAGAGAATAAAACAATCACACCCTTATCAAAACCTGATGATAGTCCAGAGAGAATCTCTAGTTATTTTGCCTTTGATTTCCATGTTTCTCTGTGATATTAAAGAAACAAAATGTATGAAAAGGCTTGCTCAGAAATTCTATACAATTTTGATAGATATTTTGATATTATAATGCTTTTAACCTTAGTCTTCTGAACGCGACTTTGGTCGTTTTTGAGACCTTCTGGGCATTGTTGTCACTGACGACCCTCCATACATGTAAAATTCGTCATGTTGTTCATTTCAAAGATTAACTCGAACTTTGGCTTTTATTTTAGACTAACTAAAACCGTTTTTTAGGATTTTAGTTCACTGTTGCCTGCGACAAAAAGCACTGGAAAGAAGAGGAATTAGAATGTCATGTATTTTATTAGGTCAGGTTATAAAAATATCGTTGATTAATGTATAGTACTCACCACGGTGATTAATTTATAGTACTCACCATGGTGATTAATGTGTAGTACTCACCACTGTGATTAATTTGATTAAACATTTGTAAGATATCGTGTATATAGTTGTTAAGGGATGGCCCTAAACACAATAACTTAACAAAGCGTAAAATGTAGCTCTAAGTCACCAAGTTTTGTCCAAGAACTGAGTAGTTTTCACAAAGACAATTGAATTAATGAAACATTATAGTGGTATGTTTTGTAGTGGTTGAGAAATAGACTTACTATAGTAAATACAAAATTGACAAAGTCACCACAGCTTAAACTAAAGGGGAAAACCACTGAACTGTCCAAACTGTCAAAGATGGTACTATCAAGAAAATTTATTTGTTGAGGCATCATTGTGATGCAGTGTGTAGTTATTGAAAAATTGACTTGCATGTAACCGTAAAACTTAACAAAAGTCACATACAATGACATAAGCGTTAAATGTAGGTCGTTAGGGACCGACCATTTAACCTGAAGGGGGGGGGGTTATGGTTTTTTTTTCTGGACAGAAAATTTTTTTCGCGCTTCGCGCGAAACAAATTATTTATTTTTTGCACGCGTATCAACAAAATATTTTTTTTCAAAATTAACATTATTTTTTTGGGCAGAAAGCCTCATTCAGAAAATTTTTTTTTCATCATTTTGGCAGCCAAAATATTTTTTTCACATGAAATCAGATCCAAAATATTTTTTTTGAAAAAAACCATAGCCCCCCCCCCTTCAAGTTAAATGGTCGGTCCCTTAGTGAATCTGGCAGTATTATTCAAATGTAATATTCTTTAGATAACTACTGGAGGTTGTCAATGTATATTTGTTCCCTATAACAAAAGTTCCTTTTGAAGACATATTATAAACATTATCATAGTATTTCTTCCTTTTGGAACAATTGAAAAGGATTATGTGGGGCAAGCTTTGTTGCATAATAAGTGTCAGACTAATGATTGTGGGACTTATAAGTGCCGGACTATTCAGTGTCGGACCAATAAGTATCGGACTAATATTTGTCAAATTAATGTGTGTCGGACTAATGAGATGACCCCGTGATAAACCATATAAATATGATAAATGTTTTCTATGTATTGACATGATTGAAGGATTAGTGAGAAAAAGTTTAGAGGAACGTCCGGATATGATTTGGAGGAACCTTGAAAAATGGTAAACAAAGCTCTTTTTGGTGCCTTGTTATGCTTAAAAGCACAAATTAAAAAATCTAAGAATGTCATCATACCCTCCGACGATTCCTTTGTAATGTTTAGAAATATCTTCCCAATTTATAGTCTAATAATCGACGTAAAACGTTTGGTAATCGGAGATGAAATATTAGTGTCTGACCCATATCCAGAAATGAAGGTCGGTTTTTCTTATGAATATTCATTAGAAAATAACCACGTGACAAGATGGATTCCTCGAAAACGCAGAAGTCGTCAAACTGCTTTCGTTGCTGTAAAACACGGGTTTTTTGGTTTATCCGTTACCGATTTCTTTTTTAGACTCACTATAACATTTCCGTATGACGTTTTCAATGTCAAAACAAAACGCCAGTCGTGAATTTTCAGAGAAAAATCAAGTTTGATGACTTGATACGTTTTGAAATCGATGCATATTTACCTTCCGTGGGAACCTCGAGTTTAAAAACTACATGAAAAAGGTTTGTTGTGGCATTTTTTTTTAGATTCGAAGTTTTAATTTCTGCCCCCGCAACTTGTTTTTGTAATGACTTTGTAGGTAAATTGTGGCAACGAAGTGGGGGATTTTGACATTTTCAGCCATTTTCCCAAAATATTTAATATGAAATGTTAAAGGTCTCACGCTTCAAATTTTCAAAGGGCTGAGGAACCTCGAAATTATCTCCGAGGACAATCTGATATGACTCGTGTGATTTATTATTGAATTTTCTGTCAAAATGTGTCCCCGCACTTGATGTACAGCCCCGTATTAAGAAAATAATGATGTTTTTCGTTATTTTGCCTATCAGTTCAATGGGATTGTCGATACCCGAACTTGATCCACCTATTACAATA